>JAMKQA010029635.1:0-17599 GCA_024699735.1 Posidonia australis
AAGGACTAAACACTTAAGAAAAATTCAAAATAAATGAAGAACTAGGATTTTTGAATCCATTCATGTAAATATAAATGCATGATTAAATCCACTCTATGATTCCTGATTGATCTAAATAATTTAATTCAATGATTCTTATCTTAATTAGCATAATCTATACGCAATGCACCATAGACTATCAAGTCAAGGAATAAAAATATAGAAATCAAATTAAATCAAATGACATATGATGGAATTGAGATTATATACACAACCCCTAATTAAATCTTCCCTAAGCATAGACTAAAAAGATGAAATCAATGATTATCTATCAAAGTTTTTCGATTCATTGAATGATCTATGTAATATACATCCAACCCACATATTCATAGCATTAAGCATAAAGAGAAAACATAGAGCAATTTAATCATGACATATAATATTATATGAACTTCATCTCAATCCTAAATCTAGAAGATTAATCACACATGATTACGTAAAATAATAAAATAAAAGAAGGAAGAAAAGAAATAGAAGACATAATTAAATAAAAAAACTTTTTATTGAAGGGAACTTGAGATTACACTGATAATTTTCAGGATCTCCCAAAATAGAAGAAAAGAAAAAGAGAGTCTAAAACCTTCTTTCCTTCTTTGAGGCTCCATAGATCTATATAAGGGGTACTTTTATAGGCTTACAATGACTTGCTTATGTCACAGGCAAATCTGAATACAAAATTTAATCTTGACTTTTGAATACAAGATATTTACAAGTGAGAATCTTATCTAAAAAAGACCAAGTCAAAATTATCTAGTGCAGGCGCTGGGAGGCGTCGAATCTGCATTTGGGCACTTGGGAGGCGTCCATGTCATCTAGGATCTTCTTTGACTTTTTCCACAGTTTGACTGATATTTTACCAGTATTTAGATACATAGAAAATGTGTGTTTGACCTCTTCACATAGCTCTAGAATTTTCCAAAAAAATCTCTTCTTTTCTGACACAATTATTATTTTCCCCCTTATTTTTCATAGATTCCTTCTAAGCGCTCAAGTTCTGCAAAATTTGCACAAAACATCTCGAGTAATATTATTTATATACAAAATACACAAATATGGGAATAAAATATGCATGAATTATGAGTTAATCAAACACTCCCATACTTATCTTTTGCTAGTCCTCAAGCAAAACTGACTTTGACATAAATAAGAAGAAAAGAAAATCCTAACTTACTTTCGCAAGAATCGCGGTTGCACTTAGCACATGCAACAAGCCTTTAAAGCCCTAGGTTGCCCTAGTGGACAAGTGGTGTCTCGTGAGGGTTTACAGCTGATCTACCCACAAAATCCCAGAAGAAAAGAGGTGAAGAAATAAAGAAAAAGAAAAATTCTAAGGTATCCACATTAACCTACTCAACTAAAAAGATCTAAAGTTTCCTAGTGTCTTAATTCTTCGATTTAACCTTTGTTGAGAACCCTCATCCTGTCCTTATAGAGACTCTGTCCTATTCTTCACATTATCTTCTTAAAGATTTGCTCATATGTACCTTGTGTTTGTGAAATAGTCCTTAGCATGAGTTTTCAAATCCAATCTTCCCACCTTGGTAATTTTATTTCATTTCCTGGTGTCTTGCTTTCTTAGTCTTTATTCTTGGCTACCCATTTAGCGAGCTTTAGGTCAGTGGATCCCAAACCAGACAATTTTAGGTCACCAGGTGTGAAGACACCCCTAAAGACTTAATCACTCGAGTAATTAAGGCCTCAAAGACAAGACTTTTTTTTTTTGATCCTCCAATCACCTTTTTACGTGAATACCAATGCCTACTGAGACACGATACACAGTTACTCAGTGATTATTGGATGTTATTATTCTTTTTTTTTTTCTCTGCATTGCTAAGGTGTTCAGGCCTTCCTTTATTCCCATAGCTAAGGGCTAGAGTGACAGTGCATGATAAGGTACATACGAGTTATAGATATTTCTGATGATGTTATTTTTCAGATTTTGTCTCTATTCTTTGAATCATCGGGTCATCAATTACTCAGTCTTACATTTGAATTTCAACACTAGGCTACTCCTTCACTCCTAATTGATAAGACTAATGTGGATAGCTCCTAATATTTTTCCTTTTCTTTTTTTTGAAAAAAAACCAACAAGCAAAAAAAAAACAACACAAAGACTCTCTTTTTTTTCATTTTTCAATTTTTTTTGTTTTTTTTTTTGATGGAAAAATGGAAAAGTGAAAAGTCACTTAACAACTAAAAAAATGAAAAAGACATAGAAAAGACTCCCCCTACACCTAAACCATGCATTATCCTCAATGTATGCAATAAATGATATGATCAATGAAATAACATAAGAATAGAACAATGATACCTGATTCGGGATGAAGTGCTTCTGCTGTTAACAAAAAAAACGTTAAGTACAATTCATACATATGAATACTACTTACCCAAAATACTGAGGATCATAAAGAACCATGCCCTCATCTTCCTTTTCAGTGGGTAGTTCCAAAAACGGTTTTAAACATTGACCATTGACTTTAAAAATTTCACCATTCTTTGGATTCTCAATTTCCACCACTCCATGAGAGTAGACCACTTTAACCAAATAAGGTCTAGTCCATCTAGACCTTAATTTCCCTGGAAATAGGTGAAGCCTAAAATTGTAAAGGAGAACCTTTTGACCTGGTAGAAATTATTTCTTTAGAATTCTTTCATCATAAAAAATCTTGGTTTTCTCCTTATAAATCTTAGCACTGTCATATGCTTCCTTTCTCAATTCATATAACTCATTCAATTGTCATTTCCTCTTGACTCTAGCAGTGACTAAATCTAGATTCAATTGCTTGATGGCCCATAATGCTCGATGTTCTAATTCTACTGGCAAGTGGCATGCTTTTTCAAATACAAACCGATATGGAGACATTCCTAAGTTGGTCTTAAATGCAGTCTGATGGGCCCATAATGCATCATTTAGTCTCTCAGACCAATCTTTTCTATTTGGTTTCACAATTTTCTCCAAAATTTGCTTAATTTGCCTATTTGATACCTCCACTTGGCCACTTGTTTGAAGATGATATGGAGTGGCAAGCTTGTGTGTGATAGAATATTTTCTCATCAAGGCCTCAAATGTTCGGTTGCAAAAATGTGTGCCCCTATCACTAATGACGGCTAGTGGCATACCAAACCTAGAAAAGATATATGATTTTAAAAATTCAATAACCACCTTGTTGTCATTGGATTTACATGATATAGCCTCTATCCACTTGGACACATAATCAACCGCCACTAAAATATACAAATAGCCATGAGAATTGGGAAATGGACCCAAAAAATCAATCCCCTACACATCAAAGATCTCTACTTCCAAAATGGATTGTAATGGCATCATATTTCTTATAGCGATCTTTCCTAATTGTTGACGCCTATTACAACTCTTACAATATTCATATGCATCCTTAAACAAAGTGGGCTAGTAAAATCCACATTGAAGCACTTTGGTAGCTGTCTTCTTGGGCCCAAAATGACCTCCACAAGCCTGATCATGGCAAAATGACAGAACACTTCGAACCTCGGGATCTGGTATACACGTCCTAAGAATTTGGTCGAGACAATACTTAAACAGATATGGATCATCCCAGTAAAAGAATTTTACTTGGGACATGAACTTATGTTTATCCTGTTTGGACCAATCCATGGGAGTGACACCAATTACCAAGTAATTGACTATATCTGCGAACCATGGTTCAGAATGGACTATCAATAGCTGTTCATCTGGGAAGCTATCATTAATAGGAAGGTCTGTGGATGGTTCAAGATTCAAACGAGACAGATGATCAGCTACCACATTTTCACTACCTTTCTTGTCCCTAATCTCAAGATTAAATTCCTGAAGAAGAATGATCCACCTAATCAATCGAGCTTTTGCATCATTCTTTGCTAAAAGTTGTTTCAATGTTGCATGGTCAATGTTGATAATGATGTGAGATCCTATTAAGTAAGACCTAAATTTCTCTAAGGCAAAAACCACAGCTAAGAACTCTTTTTCAGTGGTGGAGTAATTTAACTGTGCATCATTCAATGTCTTACTTGCATAGTAGATCACATGTGGTAACTTGTCGATCCTTTGACCTAGAATAGCACCATGTGCATAGTCAGATGCATCACACATCAACTCAAACGGTTAGGTCCACACAGGTGGGTGAATGATAGGAGCTGAAGTCAACTCCTTCTTGAGATGCTTAAATGCCTTAAGGCATTCATGGGTGAAGTCAAAAGAGATATCCTTGGACAAGAGATTGGTTAAGGGTCTAGCAATCTTGCTAAAGTCCTTAATAAATCTTCTATAATACCCCACATGTCCTATGAAAGCCCTAATGTCCTTAATTGTTTTTGGTGGAGGAAGATTAGCAATGAGGTCCACCTTGGCCCTATCCACCTCTATGCCTCTTTTTGAGATGACATGGCCCAGAACAATGCCTTGTTGGACCATGAAATGACATTTTTCCCAATTGAGTGTCAGGTTTTTCTCTATGCATCTTTTTAATACCAACTCAAGATGACAGAGGCACTCAGAAAAGGTGGACCCAAAAATGGAAAAATCATCCATGAAGATTTCTAGAAATCTTTCCACCATGTCGGAGAAGATGCTCACCATGCATCTTTGGAAAGTAGCTGGAGCATTGCATAACCCAAAGGGCATGCGACGATAGGTAAATGTTCCAAAAGGGCAGGTGAAAGTGGTCTTCTCTTGGTCCTCAGGAGCAATAGGAATCTAGTTGTAACTGGAGTAACCATTAAGAAAGCAATAATACTCATGTCTGGCTAACCATTCTAACATCTAGTCAATGAATGGCAAAGGAAAGTGGTCTTTCCTAGTTGTCGCATTAAGCTTCCTGTAATCTATGCAGACTCATCATCTTGTTTAGATGCAAGTGGGAACAAGCTCATTATCATCATTTTGGATCACAGTAATTCCCGATTTCTTGGGAACTACTTGGACAGGACTTACCCATGAGCTATCAGAAATGGGATAAATGATCCCATTATCAAAACACTTCAGTATGTCTTTTTTGACCACTTCCTTCATTACAGGGTTCAACTGCCTTTGTGAATCTCTGGCTCGATGGGCTTCCTCTATCAAGTGGATCCGATGTTGTACAATTGTTGGACTAATCTCCTTGATGTTAGCCATGGTCCATCCTAATGCTTCCCTATTCTCATTGAAAACGGTTAACAATGCCTCTTCTTGATCTTGAATTAAATTGGCTACAATGATTACAGGAAGGGTCTAATCTTGTCCTAGAAATACATACTTGAGATGTTCAGGCAATGATTTAAGCTCTAGTGTAGGTGGCTCCTCAATAGATGGCTTGGGAATAGGTTTAAGCTCAAATGAGACAGGCTCTAAAGGATGATTATATCTACTGTTAGTCCTATATTGGGCTAATTCAGTTGCTTTCTCTACTAACAGCAATTCTTCTTTGAAAATTTCTTCAAAACTCCGATCAAAATAACCTAAATCAAAATCTGTATCCTCCTCTATCAAGTCTTCTTCTTCTAAAAGATCTTCAATCATATTGACCTCAAATGTCTCATTTGGTTCATTGGTTGACTGCTTATCTAAATTGAAAATATTAAGTGTGACAGTCAGATCTCCATAATTTAGTCTCATCGACCCATTTCGACAATTGATTAGGGCATTAGTTGTAGCTAAGAAAGGTCGACCTAGGATAACTAGGATTTGGCCCTTAAGGTTAGTCAAGCGTTGGCTTTCCAAGATAATGAAATCTGCAGGATATACAAAGTTGCCAACTTTAATAAGAACATCTTCGACCATCCCTTTGGGCATCTTAGTTGACCTATCAGCTAATTGCAATGTTACCCTAGTTGGCTTCAACTCACCTAGCCCTAATTGCTCATACACTGAGTATGGCAACAGGTTGACACCAGCTCCTAGATCTAGCAAAGTCTTATCGATTTTTGTGTTGCCTATGGTGCATGAAATCGTAGGACTTCTAGGGTCTTTGTATTTTATAGGTAACTGGTTCGTTAAAATGGAATTGACATTGGCTGCTAGAAAAGCTTTCTTAGGCACACTAGTGGTTCTTTTTCGAGTGCATAGGTCATTAAGGTATTTGGCATATGTAGGGACATGTTGGATTGCATCTAAGAGAGGAATGTTTACCTTGACCTGCCTGAACACCTTGAGTAGCTTTTCCATTTGAGCAAATTCCTTTTTATTTTTGATCCTATTTGGAAATGGGGCAATGGGCTTCTGTATAGGCTCAACAGATGATTCAGAATAAGGCCCAACATGTTTGTTGGGCCTTTCAAAACTTTTAGGCTCCTCAGACTGGCCTGAATGTGGTGGGACTGGTTTTGTTGAGTCAAAAGGTGAGTCCTTCTGAATCCAAACAGCATGGTCAGGCATGACGACATGGTTGTCCACCTATTTTCCAGATCTTAATGAAATAATGGCATTAACTTGGTTGACCTGGTTATCTTGAAGAACATGAACCTGCCCTTGATTTTGATTTGAGTTTGACCTCTAGGATTTGGTACTGGTTGACTAGGGAAGGTTCCTTTCTCTCTTCCTCCTACCAATGTGGCTAGCTGACTTAATTGCATCTCAATTCGAGATATGGCTTGTGTATTAGCAGCTATGTTGGTGTTTGTTTGAGAGTTGGCAATAAGAAGGGCCTCCACGCCTTTCTCTAGAGTGCTCAATCTTCTCTCATTCTCATTAAATCCTGGAGGTGGGTGGGGTTGAGATCCAACATTAAAGTGTTGCTAGATAGGTTGATTGAGCCTGAATTGATGTGAGTGTTGCTGTTGGCCTTGGGAGAAAGCAAAATTATTGTTTCCCTGATGTGGTTGTCGGTTCCAAGAGAAATTAGGATGATTCCTCCATCCTAGATTATAAGTTGGGGCATAGGGATCATTTCGAGGCCTGACAAAGGCTGCATTCAGTTGTTCAAGTCCAAAATTAGGTTGACCACCCACAGAAGGACACTCTTCCATCACATGACCCACCATGTGACAACCTTTACACCAAGGAACTTGGTCAGACACTTGATTCACTTGAGCTTTCTCCTTCATTTCTAGAGCCTCTAACCTACGAGCTAATGTATTGAATTTGGCTTCAGTGGCTATAGAAGACTCTATGGAGTGAATACCGCCTTTTAAGGGTATGGGTTTATCAACCATTTGATCATTAGTGCTCTCCCACTGCATAGTTTTCTCAGCCAGTTCTCCTAAGAACTCCCATGCTTCATCTTCATTCTTCTTCATGAACGCTCCTTGACAAATAGACTCAAGCATGGTCCTAGTCAAAATATCTACACCGTCGTAAATGATTTGGCATAGTCTCCACTTTTCTATTCCATGTATGTGGACACTAGGCTAAAAGATCCTTAAATCTATCAAGATTCTTCCAAAAAGACTCACCAACCTTTTGTTTAGATGAATTAATTTCATTTCTGAATTTGATAGTCTTATGAATAGGATAGTATTTCTTAAGGAATATCGTGTAAAATTGGGCCCAAGTGGTGATTGAATTAGTAGGTAGACTATATAGCCATTTTTTAGCATTGTCTTTTAATACAAAAGGAATGAATCTTAACCAAACTGCATCATCAGACAACTGCTGCAACTTCATCATGCTACACACTTCCTCAAACTCATTGATGAACTAGTAGGCATCTTCAGATTCTAGACCCGTGAACCTAAGCAACTGGCTAATATAATTGGATTTGAGTTCAAAATTATTGCCATTGGTCTGTGGGAGTCTAATGCAAGATGGTTGTGTAGTTCTTACTGGGTAACAGCTGGCTTCTAAAGCTAAACGTGAGTTGCGGATTTCATCAGTCATTTTAAAATCTTCGGGCTCAACACGGGTCAGACGATGTGTTGAATCACGAATCCACACACGCTTGCACAAGTGAAACTCTTTTTTTTTTCGAAAGATGAAAATAGAAAAGATGAAAAGATAAGAGACACAATTAGATGAGAAGAATAGGTTTCTATCTTATCATGAAAGATTTTTATTGGATTCAAGTTTATGCTCGACTTTAAATTAGTGATTAGGAAAAAACAAAAATCGAAGCAAAATATAAACCCTAGATCAGGATTCTAGAAAAATCCAAAAAATATTTGAATTTAAAATATAATAGAAATCTCTGACCTGATAAATGTTTTTTGTCCATCTCTCTTCTTGATCTCCAGAAATGTCTCTGAAAAGAAAAAAAAATAAAACAAAGTAGATGTTTTTTTTAACAAACAAAAAGAGAGGAATAACTGACAATAAATCAATGTTAAAACACTAGTTCCCCGGCAACGACACCAAAAACTTGATGTGTCTTATTTAATTACCGCAAATGCACGGCGTACTATGTAGCACGTGGCAAATACAGGTCGATCCCATAGAAAAAAGTGTTCAAGAACAGAGATTTATTATCAGTTATTGAAATGAAAAAATGTGAGAGATGATGATTAAGGACTAAATACTCAAGAAAAATTCAGAATAAATGAAGAACTAGGATTTTTGAATCCATTCATGTAAATATAAATGCATGATTAAATCCACTCTATGTTTCCCGATTGATCTAAATAATTTAATTCAATGATTCTTATCTTAACAAGCATAATCTATATGCAATGCACCATAAACTATTAAGTCAAGGAATAAAAATATAGAAATCAAATTAAATCAAATGACATATGATGGAATTGAGATTATATACACAACCCCCAATTAAATCTTCCCTGAGCATAGACTAAAAAGATGAAATCAATGTTAATCTATCAAAGTTTTTCGATTCATTGAATGATCTATGTAATATACATCCAACCCACATATTCATAGCATTAAGCATAAAGGGAAAACATAGAGCAATTTAATCATGACATATAATATTACATGAACTTCATCTCAATCCTAGATTTAGAAGATTAATCACACATGATTACGTAAAACAATAAAATAAAAGAAGGAAGAAAAGAAATAGAAGATATAATTAAATAAAAAAAAATTTTATTGAAGGGAACCTGAGATTACACTGATGATTTTCAGGATCTCCCAAAATAGAAGAAAAGAAAGAGAGTCTAAAACCTTCCTTCTTTAAGACTCCATAGATCTACATAAGGGGTCCTTTTATAGGCTTATAATGACTTGCTTATGTCACAAGCAAATCTGAATACAAAATTTAATCTTGAATTTTGAATATAAGATATTTACAAATGAGAATCTTATCCAAAAAAGACAAGTGAAAAATATCTAGTGTAGGTGCTGGGAGGCGTCGAATCTACATCTGGGCACTTAGGAGGCGTCCATGTCATCCAGGATCTTCTATGACATTTTCCACGGTTTGACTGATATTTTACCATTATTTAGGCACATGGAAAATGTATGTTTGACCTCTTCACATATCTTTAGAATTTTCCAAAAAAATCTTTTCTTTTCTGGCACAATTATTATTTTCCCCCTTATTTTTCGTAGATTCCTTCTAAGTCCTCAAGTTCTGCAAAATTTACACAAAATACCTCAAGTAATATTATTTATATACAAAATACACAAATATGGGAATAAAATATGCATGAATTATGAGTTAATCAACAGGTGCAGGCATGGAGAGGGTTAGCGTAGTGCAAATAGTCTGGAGTCTCCTAGCAGCAC
The DNA here is from genome assembly GCA_024699735.1 of Posidonia australis. Classification (NCBI taxonomy): domain Eukaryota; kingdom Viridiplantae; phylum Streptophyta; class Magnoliopsida; order Alismatales; family Posidoniaceae; genus Posidonia; species Posidonia australis. Next base: position 9,653 of record JAMKQA010029635.1, read on the forward strand.
ACACAGGTTCCTAGTAGTTTGATATTTACTGTTTGGTTTTAATTTTCTCGTAATTTAATTATTTTAAATTATTGTAGAAAATGTGGGACGTCACAGTGGAGTAACCATCGTCGGGAAACCCTGGAAATGCACAAAAGCAACATCAGGAACATGTGGCTTGCAACCCTCCCACCTTGCCATGAATGCCTCACCATGATGTCCAAGAGGACACTAGCAGCAGATGAAGGGGAGAGTCCAGTAGAGGAGTGGCAGAGCCGTCAGTGGCTGAACGGCCAGAGGGCAAGCATTAGTTAAGGAAGAAAGAGCAAACCATGGAGGGAGCTCCAGCGAGAGTGAACCGAAGCATATGGGTGCCCCCCCCTCGTTCCGCCAATGTCCCCCTTTTAAGGAGGAGGAAGGCCCGTGGGGTAGCTGTAGATTGGTGATCCATGACTGTGTCACAGGTCACGCGCATCGTGGTTGCGCAACGGATATGTGCGTATTGAGTAGGGAATTTGGGCCTTGTAACAGAGGCGTAGAGGAGACACGCATATCACATACGCATAATCATCAGAGATTTCCAGTTATTACACCTTTATTTGAGATGCGCTCAGAAGACGAACATGTCAAATGCACGTGTAACTTAGGGCTCATCAGTCGAACCACTACCATTCCAGATCTTGCCCAACTAGCGCAAAGAACCTGAAGCTCAGCTAAAAGCACAAACAAATACATTCCAAGGCACACAGCAAGGCAAGCAACACAAAGGAAGTTTATCCAAGTAATAGACAATTAAAGGGATTGTTCAAGTTTACAAAACCAGAGTTTACAACTAATGATGTTAAATTACAGCATTGGTAGAAATACAAATCAGAATAAGAAACTAATCCCAGGCTTCATCGTCGCTTTCATCTGGATCCCGCCCCTAGGAGGCACAGGCGGTGTGGCGTTAGTCCTTGCGCCAGAGCTGTCCAGCAGTCGCAGCTGTGGGCACACGAGCACGGGAGGGTCTAGAAGTAGAAGCACCCATCAAGTCCCCGATGGCAGAAGTGTCCTCCTCAAGATCGGGGTCGACTTTATCACTACTACTTCCAAGGATGACATCTTCCTGCTGGTAACCATTAAATAAGATTGTCAGTTCTGAATGGCCACAGACAAAGGTAATAGACACAGAACATGGAAAGCATTTACCTCCTCGTGAGCTGCTCGCTGGGCCTGTTACACACGAGGACAATGTTATCAGTATGTACAAGTATATGTTATCAAGAAATTAAAAGACAGAGGAGTGTAATAGAATACCTTCGCCCTCCGCATTCGAGCGTAAAAGTTGCTCAGTCTGCCCTCGAACCGCTGCAACTGAAGCAAATAGTTGTGTCAGAATAGGCAGAATTACAGAATCATACCATGCCACATGGAAAACAACGTTACCTCGTCCCAGTTCTCCATGAACCACATGTCTCGTTGTTGCTTGTGGAGGTCCTGCTTGAAGAGGTATGGCTTGTAGACACGCTCATGCCACTCCTGGTACTCGTCATAATCAGCAGGATGGAGGATGTACCGGCTCCGGTCGACCATGATCTCGGCCGTGATAGAGCGAGCCCGTACACGGGTGGTGGCCTAAGGCTTCATCTCGGTAGGGGCGGAAGTGAGATGCAGAACTCCAGGGTGATCTAGTGACAAACCTAGCCAAGCAGGTAGAAGGTAGATTTCTTGAAGTAGAAAAACTTCATTTGCTTCTGGCGGTAAGTCCGAGCAGAGTTTAGAGGCTCCCAGTCTAGCCCGATGTACCACTCAAACTGCCACAGCTTGACTTGTCCAAGGTAGAACAGAACACATGTCAGTCCAGCATATCAACAGAAATAGAGGAAACAGTAAACAAGTATAGTGTTTGCAAACTCACGTCATAGATCGACAATAAGTTCAGTAGGTAGCGGTAGGACTCATAGTCATACACCCCTACTGCGGTGCGGTGGTCCGGCTCACACCACTGCCAGGAAAGCGGAAGAAGCCTGGGGTGGAGGCAAAAGAAGTAATGGCCTCGCATATAGTGCTCCATCCACCAATATTGCGAACACAAGAAAGCAAATCAAAGCCGGAACATAATCACATTGCATAAGCAGAAGGAGGTTATACATAGGCTTACCGTCAGTAGTGGATCTAACCCCACATGGGACCGCTGGTTGCTTTTCACGACACCATCCAAACTGCAGAACATGTAGGTATAACTGGCGCCACCTCAATCTTACCAATCCAATGGTCCAGGTTAGCGAGGAAGATCAACCAGTCCACCGAGACGTAGTACCCGGAGGTGTCGTAGAAAATAAGTGCCATCAGCTCCATTAGAACATGGTGAAGAACGAACTCCGACTCCCTCGAACCCAGTGCAAGATCGGGCTAGAACAAGTTCCACTCCCTTATCAAGCTGTAACGGAGGTAGTGTGCTGACCAGGTCAGTGCAGGACACTCGTGGCCTAGAAGCTCCAGAACCTTGGCGAATCCCAAGGTGGCCTTTCCTACGATGGGCTCCCTCCCGAAGCTGAAGCCCATCAACAAAGCCCAATGCTCCGTCAAGACCGTCATCTCACCAAAGGAAAAGTGGAAGATGTAGGTCTTGTGCCGCCATCGCTCCACAAGCACCCGGAAGAACTCGTAGTGGCCATGGATCGCCCGAAACCACAGGAGGCTCCCGAAAGGTGTGTGGTGGAGGACAAATTCCTTCAGGAAACCGGAGGCACTCAAAATGCGCCAGCATTGAAGTCCAGAGACACCACATCACCCGCCCAATATCGCCAACCTGAGGAGCAATAAACAACAGAATCAGAAATCACAAATAATCAACAAGAGTTCATGTGAAAAGGGAAGGGTCACCTCAAAATCATCACGGTTGTTGATGTGGTTCCCATCCAACAACTGACCCCCGAAGTTGTCAAATTACTGCCAATGACGCAATTAAAGTCAACAAAATCAAAGCATGCCAAAAGAAGAAAGTAGTAGAGCAGGAAAGTGTTGATTTCTTACATCCTCGGGTATGTTGGGCATCGCCTCCTTCGATGCTCGAGAGCTAGAAGCGGCCCCAAATCATGAATTGGACCCATGACCTCAAGCCTGTTAACTAGAAGCAGCCCTAGATCGTGAATTGGCCCCACGACCTCGAGCCCGCGAGCTGGAGACGGTCCCGCTCGCCTGGGTCACCTCAAACTCTGACTCAAATCAGACTGTGAATGCAAGATCATGTTTAAATGAGGATGTTATCAAAACAAAGCCGTGGTTGGCCGTCACACCAAAAAACACAAGTAGTCAATGCAATCCAAGGTAGAAGAAAATCAGAATTTTTTATTCAAAGGCACAACGTTCAAACAAAATCCGGGGCTCATTCAAACACAAAGTCATTGGCATTTCATAGTATTATTCGACCAAGACCGCAACATTTTACCAAAAGGAAGAAACAAGCACAAACAAGGGCATCATAAAAGTTGGAAGTCAAGAGCAATGTTCAAGCAAATACATAGCATTGTGCAAGGATTCTCCAAGCTAATGTCAAAGGCAATGTTCAAACAGAAAGTTAGTAATATTATTCAGTGGCATTTCACAATATCATTCAACATTATTCAAAGCAAGCATGAGGATTTTTCGTAATGTTATCCAAACAAGCATGGTGACTTCTTGCAGTAATATTCGAACAAGTGTGATGGTGTGATGCTCCCGAGCAGACGTGGAGATTGATGCAATGAGCGAACGGAGCACTACCAGTGCAGCCGCCGTCCGGCGATCCCCGACCGCCGCTCAAATCACAGGACCAGCCGGAGAGGGGATGAGCCCGACCTCTTCGCAGAGACCAGCCGCCGCCATGCTCCGACTAGCCCCGCACCCGCCAACCGTCTACCAGTCGGTGGAAGAGCACCGGGGGCACGACGTTGAGGGGAGGAGGGATGGTTGTGCAACGCAGGGAAGAGGGGAGCAAATGAAATACGGGTGAGAAGAAACTAGGGAAGAAGAAAGAGAGAGATAGGGGAAGGGCGTACCAAGTTTTCCGTCACCACTTCTCCCCCAGCACCGACGACGCACGTCCTAGTGGCGCGGAAGCCTCGCTGCGCCGACGCCCCTCTGCCTGAGCCCACGCCCGTACACCTCTGCCAGGCCCCTCACACCGATGCCGCACCATGCTCCGCGCACCAACGTCGCCCTCACCACCCGTCACACACCGCACCCTAGCCGCCACACGCAGCAGGGAAGAAGGGGACGAGTGGAAGACGAGTATGCAGGCGGGAGAGACAGGATGGCTCGTTTGGGGAGGCGGGCCTTCTAAATGTTTCTTTTATTTTGCCTTAAAGAGAGAGCATACAACGTTTCAAAGAAAACTGCCAGTCGTCAAGTTCAACAAGAATAACTGCCAGTGGACCCTACATGTTTGGAAAATTTATTCCGTCCCCTTAACAATTTTTGTAGAGATTTTGGACCAAACTGCAATTTACCCAGTAAAAATGCAAAATCATCCCTCAAAAAAAGAGAGAGGGCCGAAAATGTCTCAAAGTTTCCAAGACAGGAATCGCCACCCGAATTAGCCATGATGATCAATTTTACAGATTTCTACAATAGTTTCTAGAAATTGTAGATGGGTCCTTGGACTTCTCCAGATGCCAGAAGATTTTCTCTTGTTAGGCTCTATCCACCAAAACAGATCCGAAGAACTTAGATCAACATCAAGTAGTTCATTACCTCGGAAAATTCCTGGATAACTTAGAACTAGAAATTTTGTAAAGAGACCCTTAGAACTTCTATACTAACTAAAGTCCCAGTTCATGAAGTTGGAAGTAAAGTGAATGCTCCGAGAACTTGGCTAGGGCATAAGCATCACTAACGAAACAACAGGTTGAGCTCGAAGGACAGTTTGAGGGAAATTTACAGAAAAGTCCCTACTATTTCCTAAATTATAAGAAGACCTCGGCTACCATCGAAGTATATTGTCTATCAGAGGCTTGATCTCACGTGAAAGATCAAGAATGCCCCTCTTTATACCAAAATTCAGCTTATGCTCGAAAACTTTCAGAACTCGATAGTTCAGGGTAAAATTACCATAATGCCCCTAATAACCGACCCCTAGGTTGATGGCACTTCGATTGTCGATTAGGTCCCGCCAGGGATCCCTCCACCCTTGGTCAAGCCCAAGATCACTCCAGAACCATGTGGCCAACTTGCAATGGATTCCGCCTTGATTGGAAAATTACTATTTTGCCCCTATCATTGCGTAGAGGAATCTTAAGCCCCGTCCACCTGCCAAAGGCACTCACACACGCGATGACAGTTTGTGAAGACATCATCTAGAGAAGAGTCAGTTATGGGCAAAATTGAGCACAATCAGGCAAAATTATAGATTTACCCCTACCTTGTCGAAAGCTCAAGGAACACCTAGGAAGAGACAACGTCAGACCGACAACAGTAATCACTCTCATCAGTTAGCTCTCCCCTTTCTTTGTCGGCCCGACAAGTCCGATATCTTGTCAGCTCTCCTCTTTCTTTGTCGACCCGACAAGTCCGATAACTTGTCAACTCTCTCCTTTATTTGTCAACCCAATAAGTCTACTAATTTATCAGCTCTCTTGTTTCTTTGTCGGTCCAAAAAGTCCGATAACTTGTCAGCTCTCCCCTTTCTTTGTCAGCTCGATAAGTCCGATAACTTGTCAGCTCTCCCCTTTCTTTGTCAACTCGACCAGTCTGATATCTTGTCAGCTCTCCCCTTTCTTTGTCGACCTGACAAGTCCAATAACTTGTCAGCTCTCCCCTTTCTTTGTTGGCCCGACAAGTCTGATATCTTGGCAGCTCCCCCCTTTCTTTGTCGCCTCGACAAGTCCAATAACTTGTCAGCTCTCTCCTTTCTTTGTTGGCCCGACAAGTCCGATAACTTATCAGCTCTCCCTTTCTTTATTGGCCCAACAAGTCTGATAACTTGTCAGCTCTCCCCTTTCTGTCTGCTCTTAGCCGATTTGTCTATAAATCGACAGTGATTAGGTTCTATTCTGTCCGCTTCTAGCCAATCTGTTTGTACACCAATAGCAACTAAGTTCTATTCTGTCCACTCTTAGTCAATCTGTTTGTACACCGACAGTGACTAGGTTCTATTCTATCCACTCCTAGCCAATCTGTCTGTACACTAACAACGACTATGTTCTATTCTATCCGCTCCTAGCCGATCTGTTTGTACACCGACAGCGACTAGGTTCTATTCTATCCGCTCCTAGCTGATCTGTCTGTATACCGATAGCAACTAGGTTCTATTCTATCCGCTCTTAGTCGATCTGTCTGTACATCAATAGCAACTAGGTTCTATTCTATTCACTCCTAGCTGATCTGTCTATACACTGACAGCGACTAAGTTCTATTCCGTTTACTCTAAACCGATTTGTCTGTACATCGACAACGACTAGGTTCTATTCTATCAACTCTTAGCCGATATGTCTATACACCAACAACGACTAAGTTCTATTCTGTCTTCTCCTAGTCGATTTACTCATACACTGACAGCGACTAGGTTCTATCCTATTCCTTTATTCTTTAGTCGGCCCGACAAGTCCAATATCTTTTCATTTCCCCTTCCTAGATCCCTATCCAAGCGGGCAGGATCTAGGTTACCCCTTTTTTGGACCGATACCCTAAACTACTCGGATGACCTCCATCACCAGTCACTTTTTCCAGTGTTTTCAAGCTGTCTTCCTGTCCTTAGATTCACCAAATTCGCCATAGCCTTACCGGTCTCCATGCGGTCCCGATCGCATGAGAGCATGGTTCCCTCCGTTGGAGTGGTCACAAGTGGCACTACCTAGTTTTGTTGAGCACTGATCTGACTATACTCTTGAGGGACACAAGCCAGTAGATGTCCTACACCTTGGCACCCGTACATGGAGTTCTGGTTAAGTTTGAATGGGCATATAGTCTTTGAAACCTAGCGAGGCTTTGAGGCTATTGCTTTGGTTTTAGTGTGATTGTTTGGACTTGACAAGGGAGCTGTCAAGGCTCTACTCTGAGCTATGGTTTCTAGTTTTCAATTTCATGCAGCTTGAGTACGGTGTTTTGTGGCAATTCTAGAAAGATATTCAAACAATTTTGAAAGGAATTTTAAAAAGGATTTTGAGAACCAAAGAAATGTGTTGTTTTACTATTTGCAAAGGTTTAAGCGAATTGACAAGGAATTCTAAGTAATTGGAAAAGGGACTTTTCCAAAAAGATTTAAAAGTGTTGCCTTAAGTTAGTAGCTTTCCTAAAGTGTTTTGAAAAGATTCCAGAAAAGATTGAAAAGGATTTCCAAAAGAATTTAGAAAAGACTTGCATGGTTTTACAAAGATTTTGAGAAGTTTTCCAGAGTTTTTGTTGACAAGGCCGACAAGGCCAAGAGACCAACAGGACATGTTGACAGGATCAGTGGGTGTGATGACATCCTTAAGGTGGTCGAGCACGTTGCATAGGTTGAAGCTAGAGACTAAGAAGTTGAGGTAAGTGTTCATCGGATCTTGGAGTTATGAGACTCCTAGATTGTCTTTCATGAGGTCAAGGCTGAGGTCCACGGGTCAAGGATCAACTGGACTCGGAGGTATGAGACTTCGTTTGTTCCTAGTACCAAAGACTCATGGTACTGACTATCCACATAGATACATGACAGCAAGCTAGGGGGTATGAGACCGTTGTATAACTAGACATGACATCCTGGTTAGTACGGGTATCGAGACTGAGACTGTTAGGTACTGACTAGGCCTGGGTTGAGAGAGTCCTCAAGTGTCAGGACACACAGAGATGTCGAGAGAAGACGTTGTTGGATCGAATGGCTCCTCTAGAGGTGGGGTGAATAGAGAATTATCAATTTTAGAATTACTTCGACTACTTTTTGTAGTTTAATAGAAATTGCATACAATGGATACTATTTAACAAATTTAATCAAGCTTTTCTACTTATGTAACTATTTAACATACAAGAAGAGGA
>JAMKQA010029636.1:0-18967 GCA_024699735.1 Posidonia australis
AGGAGTTCTCTCTATTCAATTGGAGTCTAAAACAGGGTTACACGAATGACAAAAGAGGTTACATAATCTGTGCCTTAGCCTACTTAAATACTAGGGCACCTAAATGGTCAAATGACCAAACTAACCCTGAAACAAAGACATGATTCAAGACATATTTACAACAAATCAAAACAAATCTAAAGGCGAAAACCGAGAAACGACGAGAAAACAAAGCTAGAAACGAGCTAGGAAAAGCGTGCGCAAAGCCAAATAGAAAATATAAGAAAACTTGTGCAGAAAGATGTGAAAAGATATGCAAAATGCAAGTGTGAATGTAAATATGAAAACTCTAGGGGGTTTTGTGCAAAAAGCCTAAATTCCAAGGAAAACTGAAGTTCTAAAGCCCAAATCATCAAAAATACATAGGAAAATACATTCTATGCAATTATGAAGAAATCTAGGGCCAAATGTGCATTCCTAGTCAAAATGAAGTTTCCTAGAGGTTAGAATGCAATTTTACCACCTAAACATGCATTTAAATCAATTCTACATAAAATCAGGGTAAAAATGCAAGAAAAAAGTCTCAAAAATGATCCAGGAAGTTTCAGGGGCAAAATGGTCATTTTACCCCTGAAAACAGGCAATCAGAGTAAAATCAATGAAGTACAGGGGCTAAACTGCAAATTGCTAGTGGAATAAAGCATTCAAAAGAATTTCAGTAAAGACAGAGGGTTAAAGTGCAATTTACCCTGAGAAAACATGCTTCAGAAAAGTTTTAAAAACAAGTTCAAGGGTTTAAATGCAAATAAACCAAAGAAATGTGCATTTTAGAAAGTTTCGATAAAGTCTAGGGGTCTAAATGCAATTTAACTACTAAAACATGTTTCCAGAAGAGTTTTATAAAATTATAAGGGCTAAAGTGCAATTTAACCAGAAAAAATAACATTTTGAAGAGTTTCAAAAGAGCACAGGGGCCTAGATTCAATTTTCACAGAAAAAGATGCATTCAGAATAGTTTCAAGAAAACTTAGGGTCCTTTATGCAAAATGTTGAATTGAAATGCATTAAAAGAAAACTTGAGGGCTTTTGCTAAAGTTTAATGCTTGGAAAACATTATTTTAAATGTTCACGGGGACAAATGTAATATTTTCAGTGAAAACTTTATTCGAATGATTTTAGAAAAATGAATGGATGACATATTTGTAATAAAAAGGACCAAAGTGTAATACAAAAAGGACCTAAATGCATGGAAAACAAAGTTTCAGAACTTTATTAAAATAAATATTTTTAAAATTGTTTTAAAAGAAAAAAGAACGACGGTTGTCGGCCGGCGACGGAGCTCTGTCGCCACCGATCGCCGGAGGAGGGCACATAAGGTCTTCCCGTGGCCTGATCTGAGATCAGACCTCATGGGAAGCAAGAAGGGAGTGAGAGGAGAGGATCTAACATAGTGGATCAGGGATCAATCGGTGGGAGTGGTCCTCCCACCTCCCTCGTCGTTGAGGAGGTTCGGCGACGACGTCAGGGAAGAAAGGGCCTCTAGAGGGCAGCGGCGCGGCGTTCCAGCGGTTGCGGAGGCATCTTGGAGCATCAGGGAATGTCCACGCTTCTTCTGGAGCGGAATGGAGGCTGATGGAGCAAGGAGGGGGATCGCCTGTCGCCGCCATGGCCTCCTCCGGCGAGCGACGTCACTGTGACGATCCAGAGCTCGAGGTGCGGTTCTGGAAGCTCCGAAGGCCTCGCGGGACATGGTGGAGGGTTCCTGAACTGACGAAGGTGCGCGACACAGCGGGTGGCACACGGTCCATCTCTGGAAGAGTCGTCTTCTCCGGCGACGACGTCTCTAGGCGTATTCTCTAGCGATCTCGTGCGGAGCTGTCTGGAGGTGATGGAGTAGCGATCCAGGGAGTAGAGAAGCTCGAGGATGACCAGAGGAGGACGAGAGGAAGCTCGGGGGCCAGGGCCGTGCCATGGACCAGCCCCCCCACCTACATCGCTGGAAAACGGCGACGGCGAGCTCCAGGGAGCAATTCAGACCTCTAAATTGCTCGGAAACAATCTAGAAAGAGAGAGGGAACTCTAGGAAGCTATATTCGAAACTAAAAGGTGTCAGAGGAGAGCGTACCTGGCCTGACAATGTGAGGCTCCTTCTCAGCTCGCCGGAGTGTTTCAATTCTCCTCCTGTCCTTCCCGCGAATCTCCCTTTCTCTCTGGAATTCACTGGCACTCTGAATTCTCTCTCTCTTCCGCGAAAAGTCTTTCTAATCTTTGCATCTACCCTCCCTTATATAGGTGAGGAAAACGGCGACTCACTTCTAACAGACTTCCCACTCCCTAACAGAAGCACCTAACAACCCTCTAACCTCCCCAACTAGATTCGTAACAGCCTAACAAACTACAAACTACTGTCCCCCCACACCATCTCTGTCCCCTCGATCGCCGACAAGGATCGATGGCGATCCAAGCTTCACCGGCAGCACATCCAGTGGTTGGAGATGCTTTGGTGGCTACTGGTCTGATGGGCTGAAGAAGATGGGCTGCTGATTGAAGCAGGCTCGTGGGATCTTGATGAAATCAGGGAAGAAAAATGAATTTGAAAGGTGAATTGAGAGGAGGAGATGGGTTCAGTGAGTAGAAGAAGATGGGTGTGAAATTTGTTTGTTTTTTGGTAGAAAAACATTAGTAAATGAAGAAGGAGAAATAATGTGTTGGGTTGGAAGAAAAAATGGGTTAAATTGTTTACGGGGCTTCATGGGCTTTGGGACCAAGGTGGGCTCAATTGAGCTTAATGGGCCTTGTGGGCCTCCATGGGCCCAAGTGGACTTTAATGGGCCTAAATAGGTCTTGTGGGCTCAAATTGGGCTCAATGGGCCTATGTGGGCCTTCATGGGCCCAAATGGGTTTCCATGAACTAAATGGGCCTTATTAGGGTTAGAGCTCAGTAACACATCTCCTTCCTGCAAAATTGGGAAATTGAGGTGTCTACAACTGTGCTACATGATTTTTGTGACTGTAAATCGCCAACATGATGATTTTTCAGAATTTGTTGTGACTGTGCTACATGATTTGTTTTGAGTTGAATCGCCAACATGACCGCGAATATCCATAGTATTTGGATATTGCAAAAGATATGCTACTCACAGTTGTTAGATGACTTTTAAAAAATTTAGCATTCAAAATGTTGTAGAAGTAAATGGCTCTAGAAAACTGTCATATCAACTACAAGTAACAAACCTCATTTATCATTCTTATTAGCTTGTTGATGATGTATTTCTTATACTAATTAATGAACATCTTGTGCTACTAGACAACCATTATTTATTTCTTTACATTTCAATATGTTTTCAAAAGAAAGGCTTTCAATTACCGATGTCATTCATGCTATCTCCACCTTCACATATTAAAAGATTTTTAATGCATTGCATTAGAATTTGAGAAACTTGTTTGTAAGATTTATTAGAATAGGGGCATTAATGTGGAAAATGCATTATCTTATAAATTCCAACTTTCATCGAGATGCATTTGATATCTATTTCTAATTATGTTCCACACTTCCATATAATACCTTTGTTGTTATTTTCCACACTACACATCTACTTGAAAAGGATGACCATTTTTTTGAGCTCAATGATGCCCACACCTCCTTTTTTCTAATTTAAGCTTGCGCAAATGTGTTGCTTGATAACTTGTGAATCATCTTTATTTCTTTAACCACCATTATCTTTCAAACTTTTTGGTTATTTGTTCTTTTCACAGTTTTCTTTTGATGTTATTATGGATTCTAGATTTCTAAGGTACATGATTGTTCTTATTTAACAGTTTATATTATAGAATAGTGTTTTATATCACTTTGTTTTGATTTCTTTACAGAATAGTATTATTGTGGATTCTAGAAAATGTGTTTCTTATTTATCTATTGCTTTGTCAATTTCCTTCCCTATGCATTACAGTCACTGACAGTTGACATTCCCTTTATAGACAATTACGATCCTTCCCTTGTATCATTGGGTGTCTTTCAGTTTGGTTCTTCGCAAAAGGTCAGTCAGTGCCTTGAAGAATGTCAATACAAAATCGTGTTAATTGTCTATAGACATTGATACCCTCTTTAATTATTTGCCATGCTATATTCAGGGCTTAGTGAATCTTAATTGTTCCCTCTTTCTTGATTTTTTTGCACAAATACAAACATCAACTAGCTTTATTCATGAAAAATTGTACAGTAAAGTCAAGGGTATTATGGTAGGTTATAGTATGAAGAAAACCTTAATGCTGGACACAGAACTAAGAATCTTGAGAAAGAGTGAAGAAGATTTTGAGTGGATAGCCAATTTTTTACAATAATTAACCTTTGATAATAAATAAATGGACTACTATATATTGTCTCATGCATTGGCTTATATTTACAATAATTACATAAGTGTGGCTCCTTTTTTAATGTATAGTAGTTTACATGTGTACCTTAAGTTATTTTGTGTTTGTTTTTGTTGTTCTTCATTTGAGACTTATATAATACATTTTTTATTTATTGTAGTTGGACTTGCATTGTATCATTTTAATCTACAGCGATGGCTAGTCTTAACCGAATTATGCGACAAAAGTTTAATATTGACCATTGCATCATAGATGAGATTATAGTAGACACATTTCATGATATGGTAGAATTGTACGAGATCAGTTATCCACCGAGAAATGTTGCCTATAATGCTGGATTTACAGGTGAAGGGGTGGTAAGAAATATGATGACAGGTCATTGGAGGCTTACATTTGATAGTTGTAAGATGCTTCCTATTGCATTTGTCAATCTGAGTGTCATATTCCATGAGAGGGGTTTGCTTGTGGATAGTCGATGGGTATCTGTGGAGGAACAAGTAAGGATTTTTCTCCAAACTCTTGCTCATAGTCATAAAAATAGATTGGTGCAACAAAGCCTATAGTATTTTGGTAAGACTATAAGTAAATACTTTAATAGAGTTTTGAGGACAGTTGTTGAATGGGCTCCTGATCTTATATACCCTAAAGAAATTCTTACTTCCATTCCAAGGCACATCATAGAGTATGCGAATGGAAAGTACTATTTATTCTTTAAGAATGCAGTTGGAGCACTAGACGGTACACATGTTATCTGTGTTGTGCTTAAGAAGGATCAAATGGCTTATAAATGTGGAAGATACCCGAAGCACACCACATAAAATGTGTTAGGCGTTTGTGACTTCGACATGCGATTCACAGTTATTTCTACTGATTGGGAGGGAACAACACATGATTGCAAGGTTTTGAATTATGCTGTTGTAGATCCCAAGCACAAGTTTCAACATCCTCCTAGAGGTTAGAAAGTCCATTGATTCTAATAATTTCTTAAAAGATTTTACAATTCTTATATGTAATGCAAAAATACTAACAATGAAATTGTTTAAATTTACAGATAAGTATTACTATGACCATACCCGTTCAGGGATTCGACGCGGAGTCACGTTAAAGGGAGGATGCTACAATCATGTCAAGATAGCGAAGTTGTAAGATAGGATAAAACTAAAAAGAAAAGGAGTCACCACCTAGTCTTTTAAGGGAAAGACGAGGAAAACCACAAATGATTGAATGCCTGAGATGCAAATGTGAAGGCTAGATGTCCACTAACCAGAGGATGGGTAAGGATTCTTATTACGCACGGGGAAGGTGTTAAGTACCCCTGTACGCTCGAGAAACTCGATCTTTTTAGTCTAATTCGCTTGCTAGAGGCTGAATGAATGTTTGCTAAGCCTAGATTGTGCTCTAATATTGCTAATATGAATGCCAAGATAAGACTGAATGGATGTGCAAGATGGTATGCAAAAACTGCGAAGAAATCCACATAAAATATCGCAATCATGAAAAACGACATGACAAAGAAAATCATATGAAATGACAAGGTTTTTGGTGAGAATGATTCGGAAAATCATACAGGTCTCAAGAAAGTCAAAAATGCAACCAACTCAGGTCATTGGAGTCAAAGAAAACATCGCGGAAATCAAGATAAAAAAATTACAAAGAAGTTTGCATAAATAGGTAAATTGTGACATGTGAAGAAATTCATAATAAAATGACAATATTTTTGTAAAAAATGGATTAGAAAATTACACTAACGTCAAGGAGATCAAAAATACGACAGACCCAAATCATTAGAATCGTAGAAAATACCATGGAAATCCGAACAGAGTAATAGCAAAGAAAACCACATAAAATAAGCTAACGACGACATATGAAGAAAATCACATAAAATGATAGTGTTTTTGGAAAGAACACTTCGAAAAACCATACTAATAACAAAAAGATAAAAAGTGGGGTCAACCCAAGTTATTGAAATCATGAAAAAAGTCATGAAAATATAAAAAGGAGAAATGATTCGCAAGTGGGCCAATGTGGGCCTTTCGGTCAGTCAGTGTATGCCCTTAGGCAATGAAATCCAAATCAAATCGAGAAAATCTGAAATGTAGGAGTAAATAAAATCCAATCGAATGTTAGGTGAGGGACTCCGAAAACGAAGTGAAGGGAAAAAATCCACGAAAGAAACACATGAGATGCAGGCTTACTTTAAAAGGATGGACAACGTGCAAACATGATGCAAACTAAGTAGATGCATGAATAAGTGCCTAAATATGAAAAAGGTGCTGAGGAATGACTTAGACCAAGGTTATGCATGACTTAATGCAAGAACTAACATGTAGGTGTGTGAATTGGTGGCACAGGGGCAGTTTGGTCATTTCAATGGCCAGATGTGATAACTACATGCAGGGGGATAATGCATGGTCTAAGATATGCCAAAATTTATGTGAAATGTCGAGAACGTGTTATTGGCAAGAAAACATGCAAAGGACAAGGTTTTAAAAACAATAAAATGATGTAAAGACAGTAAAGGACAAGACCAGGGATTAAAATGCAAAATTCACAAAAAGAGTGAAACCTAGATTTAAATACGTTCAATGACTTCTATTCCAATGTGCAGATGATGGATCAAATGGAAATGTAGCACCGAAACGTGTGAGAATTGCACCTCAATAATTTCCTAAAAACTTAGGGTCTAATGTGCAAAATTCACACATAAGTGCAAATGTGACTGAATATGAAACTAAAGATCAATTTACAATGCAAACATGATTTTTAAATGAAATCTATGATTAAGTGCTAAATGTGAAATGCGATAAGTGGAAAATACCAAAAATATGTGAGAAAACAATTAAAACTCTAAATGATGGATTTAAAATTAATCTAAGGGTTTGGATGCAAATTTTATATGCTCAGGGACTATATGCTGTGAATCCAGGGACTTACATGCAAAATTTCTAGTCCTGAATGTGATAAAAATTGAATTATTTACATGCTCAGTATAATTATGGATGACTTCAGGGCTATGGATGCGAAATTTACAAAGAAAATTCATTTTAAAGGATTCTAAGGGCAAAATGCAAGATCTCAGGACTTAATTATAAAGAAAACATTAATGAAAGGGTTTAAACGTGAGAACACACATATTTACAGGACTGAAAATGAAATTAAAATGCAATAGGGTAAAGAATGCAATACTTACAAGAGTAATAAAAGAAACAAAAGATTATTTAAAACAACATGGACTTAAACATAAATAAAAGGACTCAAATGCAAACAACTTAAAACTAAGGGGCTTGGACCAAAAACAACTTCTTTGAAGATCACCGGAGGACTACCGACGTTAACGTAGGCGAGACCTCCGGTGACGACCCTACGGAGGTGTAGCAATTGGAAGGCTCCAGCGACAACCCGGGAGGCTGGAGGGGAACCCGGTGGAGCTTCCGAGGGCAGAGGACGAGGCTAGAGTGGCCTGAGGCGCGCCTCCCACCTCGTACTCCGGCGAGGTGGCCACCGGCATTAGGGAAGATGACGGCGGGAGAGCAACGACGCTCTGGCTGCTAAGTCGACATGGCGGTGAGCGGAGGAGCTTCTTGGCAGCACGATGAATACTCCAGAGAAGCCAGGGGAGATTGGGGATGCCAGGGTGGCTCCACCCACCTGCCTGGTCAACGGAGGACGTGATGGAGATGGGGTCGTCGCTCCGACAGCAGGGAAGGTGTCACGACAACATGAGGAGGTCCGTGGTGTCTCGACGATGCTCCAGGGAGTCGCGGGAGATATTGGCACAGCTTGGGATGCTCCCCTCGTCCCAAGCTCGGCTAGACGGTGGTTGCAGTAGCGACAGCGATGCCTTCAGGCATGGGAGACCTGAGGATCCTCCCTTGAGTGATGGGAACTCAGGGAGGAGGAGGAAGAGCGAGGGGAGGGAGGAGCGGCCCACAGGGCCTCACCTAGAACCAGGAAGCTCGGGGTCTTGCCAGCGACGACAAACCCATCAATGGAGGGAGACGACGGCGTACAAGGGGGTGCGTCTCCATCGAAACCCATACGAGAGAGCCTAAAGGGACCATGGGACACGCCTTAGAGCTAAGAAGAGGGGAAGAAATTACCTAAGGGGCATTGTTCTTCCCGCGTGGTTGTTGATCGGTGATGCTCCGATGGACGCTTTGGCGATGGCAGTCAAGGTTTCTAGGTTGCAAAATGAATTGTGTAACGCTTCGATCCCAAGCACAGTACCAAATCACAGTATCATAAGCAAAATTACACTAATTACAGAAGCATTAAATAACTATAACTAAGGCTCACATTCAGGATCTCAATGTGCGGCTAGAAGCTCAGACTATTGCACCGGAACTCGACTGCACCTAACTGTACTTGAAAACCAAACAAAGCACGCGTGAGTGACATCTAATTCACCCAGTACGCGCCCCAAACACATAGACACAAAATCTCGTCAAAACCATTAAAACTCCGCTTTTGAATTCAAAGTCGGTTTTCTTTTAGAAATCCTCTTCTTTTTTCCCTTTTATTTGAAACCTCATGCACTTTTATTCTGTTTGAAATCACTTGGGATCCTGAGCCCAAGTCAAAACTCCTTTTCAAAACCCATCTTTCTTTCCATTTCAAAACATTTGGAAGTTTATTCCAAAACCACATTCTCTTTCAGAAACACACATTTATCATTTCCTTTTGAAAATCTTTGGAAATCATTTTCCAAAATATGCCTTTTCCAATACTTGGGATTTCTTCCCAAAAATCACACTTTCAACTTCACATTTCTGACGAGATCCAACCAAAATCACAATGCCTCTCGGGCTCAAAACAAAATCATAAATACTAGCTGGTAGCTAGTTAAAATCAAAATTCTCATTCATTTCTAAGATTCTAGGACCATTCATAAGTCCAATTCCAAACAAACCACTTTTCTCAAATCACATTCTTTCTTATTCATTTCCACTTTTCTTTACTATTGTTACCTTGATTAGGGGTAACCAGGTGCACAAGTAGTAGGCGAGGACATCATTTCCACTAGTTCCCTGCATTGCCGCGGTGAAATTCCCCATACGGGATGCCACCGCCCTTGCCAACTGGCCTCAATTTCTTTTTCATGTATGCATAGGGATACAACTTTGTCTGATGCCCCATCGATGACCCGAACAACTAGGTCCAATGACCTAGGCTCAACCTACACCGTCGGTGACCCGAACAAGTAGGCTCAATAACCTAGGCTCAGCCTACACCGTCACGAGCTCGGTGACTTGAACAACTAGGTGAAACGACCCAGGCTCAGCCTACACCGTCTCAAGCTCGGAAATCACAGTCGTGTCTGGCAACTGGTTTCGTTGGAGCCTCATACTCCTACCATGTTGTCGACACCAACCCCTGTGGCTCATTAACACATTATTAGTGTTTCATTTTCAAAACTCTTTAAACTTTTCTTTCAAAATCATTTTCATTTCTATTCTTTTCGTTGTAGGACTCTGTTTCTGTGCAACAATTGACCCTCCACTAGGGTCCTAACTCTATTCATGAGAATCATGCTTAAAATCATAAATTGGGTCACATGCCCAAAACCACACAAAATTATCCTTTTTATTCAATTTTGGGATCAAAACCCAAAACCACGCCCAAATTTATTTATTTGGGTTCCACATTCCTCCATGTCATTACATGGGGAAGACATCATTAGCATATGCTAAATGTTCATTTAAAACCTTTCCTTTCCATTTAATAATCACATTGTATAAATCAGGGCCAGGGCAAAATTGGTAGACCAAATTTCAAGTTCGGTATACCAAAAATCCCTAGTTCGGTACACCGAATATTTTCGGTATACCAAAAACCCTTGAATCGGTCGACTGGATGATTTCAACTTGCCGAAACTAGGTATTCTGGCTTAATCTGACAGATATTTGGTACGCTGAATTCAATTCGGCATGCCGAATCGCCCGAAACCTGGGCACCTCCCCTGTTCCAAACGGCGAAAATCACCCAAGGTGGGAGTCTCAATCGGACCCCGCAAACACATATCAAAATTTTCCAATAAATCATGGGGCGTAGACCCTTGAGTCTACTTCAAAACCCCTCAATCCATTCATGATTCAACAAACCATACAAAGAGATATAAATTCTCAAAGGGAACATGCTCAGAGTTAAACCTTAACACATTTAAGGTGTTTCTCTACTAAAAACCCACGAAATTCATACAACCTAGCATGATCTCTACACATGCACATCATTAATCACATTTTTGTAGATTTTATGATTTTCCTACAACTTTTCATGCATTTATCCCGATTTCCATGCAATTAATCCATTGTTAAGGAAACACCAAACAAAGGAAAGGGAAGGGGTTGTGTACCTGGCTCAGCCCTTCGACGACCCTCCCCACACTCTAGTGAACCTCCTCCGTCGACGGATCACACGAGCAGCTCCCACCTCCTCCCCGGTTGCGCACACGTCGCTCTCCCTCTCCCTCTTCCTCCTCGCGTCGCAGCTCACCCTTTTCCACTCATCTCTGCCTCTTTTATCCCCTCCTCCCGTATCACTCCAGTTGCCTATCGCGTCAGAGGTGACGATGAGGCACGGGTCACTGGTTGGTGGTGGCACGGGCTGGTGGAGGGTGAAGGGAAGAAGATGGGTGTGTGGTGAGCTCATGAGTGAGAGAAGGAGCAAAAGAAAGAAAGAAAAGAGGAAAGAACAGGTGCGTAAATCGAGGCGACCGTACATCCTCAAACCAGACTCCACATTGGTCATTAATCACAAGTAGGAGCACAGAAAGCCAACCACAAGTTCACACACCAAGAAATAATAGATTATCCAGTAATAAACCATTTATACAATATTGCAATTAATTACATGGTTTATAAATGAAAATGGATAATCAGGTCAAGATGTCACATCCTACCCCCTTAAAAGAATTTCTTCCTCGAAATTCAACCATAGTAAAACAAGTAGGGGTACTAACTCTAGATGTCCACCTCGTGCTCCCAGGTAGCCTCCTCTACACTATGATGTTGCCACTAAACTAACACCAATGGAATCACTTTATTCCTGAGGACTTGCTCTTTCCTGTCCAGTATTTGAATTGCATTTTCAACCATAGACAAGTCCTCCCGCAGCTCCTATGGCTGCACTGGTATCACTTGGAACGCATCGGCCAAACACTTCCTCATCATAGACACATGGAAGGTGTTGTGTACACCCACCAACTCTGGAGGCAGATCTAGTCTGTTTGCCACCTCACCAACCCTCTTGGTAATCTGGTACGGTTCGATATATCTTGGGCTCAACTTGCCTCTTTTACTGAACCGCATCACACTCTTGGTTGGTGACACCTTCAGGAGAACAAAGTCTCCTACCTTGAATTCCAGAGGTCTCCGCCTCCTATCAGCATAACTCTTCTGCCGGCTCTGGGCAGACAACAACCTCTTCCTGATCAGATCCACCATGCCCTCGTACTGCTATACGATCTCGGACCCAACTAACTATCTCTCACCCACCTCACTCCAGCAAGTTGGTGTCCTGCAGGGTCTACCATACAATGCCTCGTATAGTGCCATACCAATACTAGCGTGGTAACTATTATTATATGCAAATTCAATCAGAGGTAAGTGATCCTCCCAACTACCACCAAAGTCTAAGGCGCAGGCCCTTAGCATGTCCTCTAGTGTCTGGATGGTCCTTTCTGTCTAGCCATCTGTCTGGGGGTGAAAGGTCGTACTAAAATTCAGCACTGTGCCAAAAGCCTCCTGCAGAGCTCCCTAGAATCTCGATGTAAACCTTGTGTCTCTGTCGACACAATAGACACTGAGACACCATGCAATCTCACAATCTCGGCCACATACAACTCTGCTAGTTTTGCCAAAGGAAGATTCACTCTCATTGGCAAGAAATGTGTCGATTTGGTAAGGCAATCCACTATAACCCACACAGTATCATTCTTTCTTCGAGTTCGTGGCAAACCCATCACAAAGTCCATCGACACATTTTCCCATTTCCACACTGGAACGTCCAGAGGCTGCAAAGTCCCTCTAGGCTTCTGGTGCTCTATCTTCACCATCTGGCAGGTTGCACACTTCGCCACATATTCAGCAATCTCTCTCTTCATCCCAGGTTACCAGAAGTTCCTCTTCAAGTCATTATACATCTTGGTGCTTCCTAGATGAATAGAGTATCTGGAGCGATGGGCTTCATCCAGCAAACTGTTCTTGATTTCCTCTATCTGAGGTACATATAATCTCAAATCATACCTCAACCCACCGTCTACCCCAATTGAAAAATGCAGGGCATCACCTGCTTCCAGCTTCTTCCAGATATCTGACACAAAAGAATCATATTGCTGAGCTGTGACAATCGCCTCGATCATCCTCGGGCGAACAGACAAATTAGTCAGCACTACTTTGGTGGGTCCCTGAGACTGTCTCTGAGGCCTGCACTCCACTAGTCCCTCTAACAATTTCCATTCATGTATCATCAGATTAGCCACAATGTGAGTGCGTCTGCTCAGAGCATCCACAACTACATTAGCCTCCTTGGGTGGTAGGACAAATTAAAATCATAATCCTTAACGTACTCCACCCAACCCCTCTGTCTCAGGTTAGAATCCTTTTGAGTAAAGATGTACTTCAGACTCTTGTGATCTGTGTACACCTCAAACTGTTCGCCATATAAATAATGCCTCCAAATTTTCAAGGCAAACACAACAGCTGCCATTTCTAAATCATGGGTGGGATAATTCTTCTCATGATCTTTCAATTGGTGCAAGACATACACCACCACCCTACCATGCTGCATCAGCACACACCCCAAACTAGTCCCACAGGCATCAGTGTAGACTGTAAAACCGCCACTCCTAGAAGGCAAAGTTAAAACTAGGGCTGATACCAAACGAGGCTTCAACTCATTGAAGCTCTCATCGCACTGCAAATCCCAGGCAAAGTGCACTTCCTTTCTGGTCAATCTGGTTAATGGTGCAGCAATCTTGGAGAAATCCTGAATGAATCTCCTTTAATATCTTGTCGAAAACTTCTAATCTTAGTCACTATCTCCAGTCTGGCCCAACTTCTCACAGCTTCCACTTTGGCTGGATCTACCTTGATGCCTTCTCCTGAAATAATGTGACCAAGGATGGACACCTCTTCTAGCCAAAATTCGCACTTGGAGAACTTGGCATAAAGCCGATGCTGCCTCAACATCTCCAATACGATCCTCAAGTGCCTCTGGTGGGTCTAAACATATGGAGAGCACACCAAAACATCATCCACAAAGATGACCACAAACTGGTCCAAATAGGGCCTGAACACCCTATTCATCAGGTCCATAAAAGCAGCCGAAGCATTCATCATCCCAAATGGCATAACCAAAAACTCATAACGCCCATAATGGGTGCGAAAGGCTGTCTTCTACACATCTGGCTCACTAATCCTCAACTGATGGTATCCAGATCTGAAATCTATCTTGGAGAACACCGATACTCCCTGCAACTGGTCGAACAAATCGTCGATCCTAGGCAGTGGATACTTGTCCTTAACAGTGATCTGGTTCAATATCTGGTAATCTATACAGAGCCGAAATGAACCGTCCTTTCATCAGTCCAATCCTAACCAAATCACATTTCCTTTTTCTTTATTCATTTCCACATTTCTTTATTGTTGTTACCTAGATCAGGGGTGTGACCATGCTGGTGGAACCCTTGCACGGCTCTCCCCCTACTAGGTGTGTGGAAACACACGAGGAGACTCGATATGGTCATGGCGAAGATGGTGAATCCAGAGAAGAAGACTGAACTCAGAGACACCAAGGGAAGATAGAAAGGATAAGGAAAGGAGTCGCCACCTAGTTTTTTAATGGAAAGATGAGGAAAACAAAAAACACATGAAAACTGGGAAGCAAAATGTATGTGTGTGCTCTGTGCCTAATGGACAATGCACAAGTGAATGCAGGCCAGAGAAAGGGTAAGGATTCTGGTTACGCATGGGGAAGGGTTTAGGCAACCCCATGTGCTCGAAAAAACTTGGTCTTTCTAGGTTTCCTACTTGTCAATGGTCTATTAAATGTGTGCTTGCTTATTCTAAATGCTCATGCTAAATGTGACTGAAAACATGCCAAATCCAAGAGAAGAAATGAAGTAAAGAAAAAAAGTTAATCTGACGGTCAAATGTAGGCATTGAGAATGCCGCTTTACTGTACGCCCTTAGGCGATGAGGAAAATCGTGAAAATCGAGAAATTCTTGGAAAGTGTTTCGCAAATCAGCGGAAATATGGATAAATCCGAGAAAATCAAAAAGGAGAAAATAATCCTCATTTCGGGACATTGTCGGCTTTGATAAGCCTTTTAATGTACGCCCTCGAGTGATGGAAAGCAAAAACTAATCTAAAGGAAAAAACTACGAGAAATTCGGGAAACAGTGAGAAAACCAAGCTCGAAAAGAGTTGGAAAAGCGTGCGCAATGTAGGGAAGAAAAGACAAGAAAACTTGCAAGAAAAATGCAAAAAAATACGCAAAATGCATGTGTATGTGTAATAATGAAAATTCTAGGGGCCTTTATGCAAAAAACCCAAATCCTGAATAAAGCTCAAATTCTGAAGCCCAAATCATCAAAAATACATAGGTAAACACATTCTATGCAATTATGGAGAAATCTAGGGTCAAATGTGCAAATCTATGCATTTCTAGCCTAATTGATGTTTCCTAGGGGTCAAAATGCAATTTTCATAGAAAAATATGCACTCAGAACGGTTTCAGGAAAGTTTAGGGTCTAAAATACAAATTAATAATAGAAAACATGCATTTTGTATTATTTTAGTGAAGTTCAGGGGTTTTAATGCAATTTTGATAGAAAATTGTGCATTCAGAAAGGTTTTAGAAATGTGTAGGGTCTTTTAGGCAAAAATGTTTGATTAAAAAGCATGAAAAGAAATCCAGGGGGCTTTTATTAAACTTTTAAACCTAGAAAACATTATTTTGAATGTTTAGGGGGCATAATGCAATATTTTCAGTTAAAACGTTATTCAAACGATTTATGAAAAATGATGAAGGACCTATATGTAAGAAAAGGACCTATTTGTGATAAAAAAGGATCTGAATGTAAGAAAAGAAAAGTTTCAGAAATTTATTCAAATAAAATGTTTTCTAATTGTTTTAAAAAGAAAAAAAAAAAGGAACGACGGTCGCCGACGCCAGAGATGTCATTAAAAACCTTCTCGTGATCTGATTTGAGATCAGACACCATGGGAAGCATGAAGAAGGAGAGGGGAGTAGATCCAGCGGAGTGGATCAAGCATCTAACAGTGGGAGCGGGCCTTCCACCAACCTTGTCATCGAGGCACTCCAGCGACGGCGTCGGGGAAGAAGGAGGGCTGTCGGGGATGCGGCGCGGTGATCTGGTGGTCGTGGAGGCTTCGGGGCATTAGGAGGAGCTTCTTCTCTTCTCCAAGAGCTTGCACGGTGGGTGATAACGCGGAGGGGGCTCTCTTGTTGTCGACGTGTTCTTCTCTGATGAGCGAGGTCGCTGCGGTGATCGGAGGCTCGTGGCACGGTTCTAAGGAGTCCGGAGTGCTCGAGGGGCGCTGTGGGACGTTTCTGGACGATCAGGGGGCTCAGAACTGCGGGAGGAGTGGCGTCTTCTTTGGCTCCGATCATTTTCTCTAGCGATGGCAGAATACAGCTTCTCCGGCGGTCTTCGAGTGGAGACTTCTGGAGGCGATGATGCGGCACGCTAGGGAGCGAAGGAGCAAGAGGAAGACCAGGGGAGGAAGAATGGACCTATTGGGACTAGGACTGTGCCCTGAACCACCCTCCCCACCTATATCGTTGGAAAACGGTGACAGCGAGGTCCGTGGGGCAATTCCAACCAGAGGAGATCTTTGAATTGATCGGAATTGATCCTGAAAGAAGGAGAGGACCCTTGGAAACTACATTCGAAACTAAAATAGGTTGGAGGAGGGCATACCTGGCCTCACAACGCGAGGCTCCTTCGCAACTCGCCGGAGTGTCTGAATTCTCCACCTCTCCTCTCCACGAGCTCCTCTTTCTCTCTAGAATTCACTTGCGCTCTAAATTCTCTATCTCTCTCGCTGGAAAATGTCCTCAAAACTATGCCTCTACCCCTCCTTTCATAGGTGGCAAAATCCGACGACCCACTGTAACAGACCGCCACTCGTGTAACAAACAACCTAACCACCTACTAACCTTCCCAACCAAACTCACAATAACCTAACAAACTAACACCTTGCTGTCCCCCACGCCATCTCTGTCCCCCTGCAAGCTGACAAAGATTAACGGCAATCCAAGCTTCAACGGCGGCACATCCAGTGGCTCCGGCTGCTCTGGCTCGCAGTGGCTTGTGTTGAAGGAGCATGGCCTAGTGGCTTGTGAGTCCAGTAGGAGAAATCGGCTGCTGGAATGACTCAGTGGCTGATTTTGTTAGAAAAATGGGTGTTGGGTTGAAGAGTTGTGATTTTGGTGAAAAAATCAGTGAGTGAAGAAAAAAATTGAAAATAAAGAGGAGAAGATGGGGTGTTAGGTTGGAAGAGAAATAGAAGAAAGTGGGTTGAGTTGTTGTGAGCCTTTGTGGGCCCAAATGGGCGTGATGGCCAAAGTGGGCTAAATTGGGCCCAAGTGGGCCTCAAGTGGGTCTAAATGAGCCTTGAATGAGTTAAATGGGCTTTGAATGAGTTAAATGGGCCTCCATGGGCCTAATGGATCTATTTGTGGTTAACAGCCCTGCCACCACATCTCCATCCTGCAAAATTGGGAAATTGGGGTGTCTACAGATGTCCCTTTGTAGACACCCCAATTTTCTGATTTTGCAGAATGGAGATGTGGTGGCTGAGCTCTAACCGAGGTCATTTAATTCATGGAGACCCAATTGAGCCCATGATGTCCACAATAACACAGCACACACTTTCTTCTTCTCTCTTAAATCAACATTTCATTTCTCTCCATATTATTTCCCAAAATTCTCAACTAAATTCTCAAAAATCACAAAATCTTACCAAAGAACAAAAAAACCATTGATTGAACCCATTTTCCTTCACCAAGCCTCACGACGTCAGCCCAAATCCATCTCCTTATTGAGCTCCCAATCTCACCGTTGATCCAGCCAACAATCCAGAGCATCCTCAGCCGTCGGATGGCTTGCCGGAAACTCCAAGATCACCGTCCATCTATGTTGGCGGGCAGGGGAGCAAACCAGAGTGTGTGGGGGACAGCCGTTGGCTGTCTGCTGAGCTGGCGTAACGGCGGTCGGAGTTTGTTGCCGTTTTGTTACATGTTGTGCGCAGAACTTGAGCTAGCCAGATGGGTTCTAGCAGCCTATAAATGGAGAAGCAGAGCTCGCGAAAAGAAAAGAGGCCACAATTCAGAGCACAGAGCACGCGAGAGAATTCAGAGAGAAACAGAGAGAGAAGAGACAACGAGAGAGAGGCTGTCGCAGAGAGGAGCAGCCGCCGCTTCCGGAGCTCCGACGACGATCTCTAGCCAGGTACACGCCTTAACCTCTCTTAATTTTCTGAATTCTAGTCTTCCTGTAGTCCTCTCTCTTTCTGGAGCGGTTCCAAGGGATCCAGAGCGTTCCCTTGGCCTCTAGAGCTCCTCCGTGCCCCTCCGTCGCCAAACTCCGGCGACAGAGGTGGGGGGGCAATCCGGGAAGTCTCCTGGACCCCCGAGCCCTCTCTCCTCCTCCTCTGGTCTTCCTGGAGCTCTCCGTGCCCCGTCGTCACCGCTCCTAAGCTCCCAGCTGTCCGCACGAAGATCACCGGAGAGGAACGCCCAGGACGCCGGCGCCAAAGAAGACGACCACCTCAGAGGTGGACTGTGCCTCTCCGGCACCCCCACGCCCCTCCGATGTCCTAGGATCCATCCTCAGCCTCCCACAAGCGCACCCGAGCTTCCAAAGCCGCACCACGACCGCAAAACCACTGCAGCAACGCCGCTCGCCGGAGGAATCCGTGACGACGTTGGTCAGGCCACCACCTCGCTCCACCAACCTCCGCGTCGCTCCGGAGTAGCCCCGATGCCTCCCTCAGCCCTCTAGAAGCCTCCAAACACCGCGCTGCAGCCTCCGAACGTCTCCTTCTCCCTGGATGCCGCCGCCGGAGCCCCGCGACAGCGACTGAGGTCGGGAGGCCTTTCCCGTCGACCGATCGTGTATCAGCTCTGGTGGATCTTCCCTCTACCTTCCCCTCTTGCCTCCGGTGAGGTCTAATCTAAGATCCGACCTCTGGAGGCCCCCTTTTGGTCTCCTCCGGTGGTCGTCGACGGCGAGCTCCATCGCCGCCGGCCACCGCTGCCTTTCTTTAATAAAATTTAAAAAAACCTTATGTTTTAATCAAAACTGCAGAAACATTATTTTTATTGCATTTAGGTCCTTCTTGAATTACGTTTAGATCTTTTTCTTGCATCTAGGTCCATCTGTCATGTTTCCAAAATGTTTCGAATAAAGTTTTAACTGAAAATATTACATTTCTTACCCTGCACTTTTAAAGTAATGTTTTCTGAGTTTAAAACTTTAATAAAAGCCCTCTAGAGTTTATAAAATGTGTTTTGCTTCAGACAAATTGCATTGATGACCCTGGATTTCCTTGGAAAGTTTCTGACAGTTCATTTTCTTTGTGAAAATTG
>JAMKQA010029637.1:0-13806 GCA_024699735.1 Posidonia australis
ATTTATTTCATGTTTTGGTTTTCCTTGTCTTCCATAATAGATTAGGTGGCGACTCCGTTTTATTTTGCTTTTTCGACGTGATTTTTGCCGACCGATTTCGCATTCATTTGCGGAATCTCCTCGCCGACATGGTTACAATGTGGCAATGTTTTCTTGTTAAAATATGTAGAAATGGAACATTGTGGATAATCTATTATTTTTCTCCAAGCATGCTTCAGCAATTGAATGAGTTAAAGTGGCCAATTTGATTCAAAGCAGCTTGTAACTAAAATCAAAAAATGGCATAAATGGAAGCATGGCATGTATGACATAAACAATAGCAAATCAAAGTATGTGCCTAAGCCTTGAACCACCTCACAACCAACCCATCTCCGGCCCACCACCGCGTGGCTCCTACCGCGTGACCCATGTAGCAAGCCAGGTGTAGTGTTCAGTCATAAGGTCCCTCTTTAAGGACAATAGGTTATCTTGAGTCTGAAAGGATTTTACTAAAGAATCAATGAAAGCAATTTGAGTTTCGATTGACAGCAATCTATTATGCCTTTCCTCCCTAACTAGTCTGATCCAGCCGTTTATCTGTTTTTTTAAATGTTTCAGTCTGTAAGCAAATTTTACCACAGGAGAGGGGGAAATACAAATATTACAGGATCTATGCCAGCAATATTCTATGAAAGGTTTGAATCCTTCAATGAGGAACCATGACTTATAGAATTTAAAAGAGATAGGGCCCCAATCCATGGGTATAGTGGTAAGAGTGATAGGAATACGATCAAAGACTACCCTAGTTTTAACTAAACAACAAGAATTGGTGAATTTATCTGCCCAATCTATAGAAACTAGGAATCTGTTCAACTTCACCATAGTAGGTTGGACTTGCATATTAGACTAAGTATATTTAAAATTGCTTGGAGGTAAATCAACTAGATAGTTTTTTTTTTGTTAACGGTTGAGATAGTAAGAGGTGAATTTTTATGCATGTCCCAGGATTCGAACCTGGGACCTATGGCGAGTTTAGAGTTCTCCCAGCCACTGTGACAATGAGACATTGTCTAAATCAACTAGATAGTTACTGTCAATAAAAGCATTGAATATTTTCATATCAGCTGTTATGCAACTTCTAGTTGAGTGTTCATGGGAATATCTGATTAAATTAAAATCTCCCCCAATAACCCACTTGGAGTTCACCATTTTGCTAAGGGAGTTCAATTCCTCAATAAATTTAGATTTCAGTTTGTGATCACAAGGGCCATAAACACCCGTGAGCCACCATTCAAAGCCCTCTGAAAGATTTGTGAAGTTTAAAGAGAGACTGTAGGATGCAACTATTGTATTAGTCAACTTTATATATCTATCATCCCATCCAATGAGAATCCCCCCTGAAGCCTCTATCGATGGAATTAAGGACCATTGATTTAATAGTCCACTTCCTAGAGATCTGAAAAGACTAGGGGGAAAAGTTTCCAATTTAGTTTCACTAATTATAAGAATATTGCATTTATTAGTTCTAACAAGGTTACTGATGACTCTTTTTTTCCCACTAGAACTCAACCCTCTAATATTCCAAACAGAGATGATCATTGATGTTGGGGAGAAATAAAAAGAGAAGCTAAGTTCTCAACCAGATTAACATTATCATTTAAATTAATACGAGCTAAACCCTGTTCCTCTCTAACAGAATCAAGAATATTCTTAGCCTCAACAGTGGTATTTAATGAAATACCCAATTTACCACAAAAACTAATAAATTGCTCATATGACTCCCAAGTGAGTGCATCGTGCAAGAGATGACTAACATTTTCTTCTGAATTAGAGCTAGCAAAATTTGTGAGGGCAAAAGCAGACTTATTTAAATGTAGATCTTTATTCAGTGAGGCAGAAGTAGCAGAGTAAGAATCACTAATACCTGGAGCATGAATAGGAGTTGAAGGATGGGTCCCTGAAGCAACTTCTGAAGAACCAGCCAGATCATCCTTCTCCAGACAATCAAAAACAGCAAGCACCCTTTTAAATTTAGCCAAAGATATATTTCTTACTTTGATCTCTGCCTCCACAAATTTGGATATTTCTACCATAGTGTGATTGGGCTCAACAGGAGGAGAAAGGGTGTAATGGTTTACTGGAAGATCATGTTCAGCTCCAGAAACAGGAGGAGTGGGTAAGATACCAGCAGAATTAACAGAAGAGTGAGTGATGGAATTAGTGGGTCTAGTCCAGACATTCTTGTCGCCCTTGGTGTTCTTATTACCCTTACCACCTCTTCATCCTCTGTTTTTAAAAGACTTTCTAATAAGATGAAGACTACTAGAACTAGAAGAAAGAGGAATAGTCTTAGAGGGCCAAGCAGGGATGGAGCTAGTAGTAGGGTTGGTAAGAGAAGAATTGGAAGAGCAAATGTCCTAGTTGCATCTATACTTAATAGGATAGACCAAATTGCCAAAAGCAAAGAAACAGGATGTCTTTTCCTGGATGGACCCTAATACGAACTTTAGAATACCTTAGAAATTTTACAGAATCAATGAATAGGTCAACTTCCAACAACTCAGCAAAACTTGAAATCATATGGTGAAAAACATCTACATTCCAGAGATAATGAGGAATACCTTCTAATCTGATCCACACCCCTTCTTCTTTCAGTGTATGAATAGCATTTGAGTTAGGCGACCAGGGAATGAAGGAGGCGGAAATCATCTAGAGGGATGCTCCATACAAGTTTAAATATTCATTCCTAACTTTGGTAGAAGGGAAAATTAATAGAAATTTTCCTGAAAAGAAAGTTTATACCTCTACTTCAGAGGTACAAGGCCAATATGTCTTGATGTGGTCATCTAAAGTTGAGGGGTATGCATGCGGGTGTTGTAAGACGATTTTAGTTTGCTATAAATGGAATATTATAAACAAAAAAATAGATAGTACATATGAAATTTTACTTAACAATATGATTCACCAATAACCCAATTTTTTCCGACATGCGTCAATGTCTTTAGATATGAAAGAGCCCAAAGCAGTTGAAATCTCCGGTTCCTTCTTACTCCAAGTGTAGAAGATGTCCTCGAAATTTACCAGGTCATTAATTGAGACAGAAGTACTGATTAACATGATTGTTATACTCAAATCTTGCTGCTCAATTTCTGTTATATTTATCAGGAAAGAAAGCACTATGGCAAGTTTAGAGGAAATCACCGTTAGTTAAATCATATTTACCAGGTCGATAAACAATGTGCAACACAGTCATTCGAGAACGGGCATGTTTTAGTCCCACATCGGGTGGAACGAGGGAAGTCTAGAGCTGCGGCTCCTATAAGTAAAGACCACCCTCGCCAAAAATAAAATCACGCAGCCGTGTGGTGAGCACAGAGCGAACTATTCTTTCGCCTTTTACTAAAGAATACCGTGTGCTCGCCACTTTATAGCGGCATACGCCTATTTTTGGAGGGACTGCACGATATTTGTGTGAGTCCTGTCAATCAAATTTCAAATTTTTATTCGTAAGTGTCTTGCGTGCTGGGGTGTAGTTAATGCTAGGTTTTTTTGGTGTCCAAAATTAATGCATATTTTAAAAAGATGAATGAAAATTTAAATTTATGTTAGATTATTTTAATATGTTATCTTTGATTTATATAGAGAAGTTTTTAATTACGAAAGAAAGTCTTAAATGAAAATAATTTGTTTTGTCATGAGTGTTGTTAAATGTTATCTCAGTTTCTCTTCAATGGGAAATTGGAATAAGTGGGTCGTGTTTTAATTTTATTTTATTAAAATTATTTTTTTATTTTTAAGTAAAAGAATATATAAAGAGAATAAGTGTATGAGAAGTAGACATGGAAACAGTTGGAGAATTACAATGATTACATAACCTTGATTCTTTTCCGTGTCAATTTCTTGATAAGAATTAGTGGACTTGGGAGAAAAATGGCTAAGAATGTAAATAAAGTTTGGCCCAGGCCCGCAAAAAACGGCCACGGTCCACGCGACCCGTCGGATAGGTCCAGTCCGGCCTGTGGGAACCGCCCGGGCCGGGTCGACCCCCGCTATGCGTGGGAAATGACCGTCGGCCCGTGAGCCCGGCACTGCCTATGGCCTGGCCGGCTGTTTCGCATGTCTAATGAGAAGTTATATTTTGGTTTGGTTAAAGTGGAAAGTGGATATTATTATTATATTAAAATTATTATTTTTATTTAGATGTAAAAGAATTTACCAGAAGAGTAAGTGTGAATCAAAAGTTATTCTGGTTTAGTTAAAAATTAGAATAAATTGTGAGGTATATGTAATATTAAAATACTGATACATAAAATAGCAATAAAATAATATTAAACAGTGTTATTTTGAAATCACTATTTATTTTATTTAAAATCATAATGTCATAAACAAATAAATATTTTTTATAAAATATTATGAAATAGTAAAAATACTCCCTCTCTCATTTCTTTTATTTCTTCTCTTCCCTTCTCTCTTCTTCTCTACTGTTAAGCCTCATACTTTTTGGTGGACGAGCGATGACGTAGAGGGAGTGGCATTCTCTACGTACAGTGCAAGGCGTATACTGGTTTTGACATATGTGACAGTAGGCAATGCCATGCGTACTTTGTCTGGTGAACACTCAAATTTCTCAATTAAATAATGACACATTCATTTGTTACTATTACCTCTGGCTTTAATTGGTCCGTAACCGTAATTAAATATACTTTATTTCATCCCATTAGTTGTTCTCCAATAATATAAGCAGGAACAGGGGCAAACATTAACTTATCTGCAAAACGTTGTTCAGTGGCAAGTTGAAGGATTTAAAAAAATAAGTTGGCAGGATTTTGTAGTAAAGAATCTGCATAAATGATCAGGGCTGTATGATTATCTGTCCCTTGCCGAACAAATAATACATGATATCATTTATTATAAAAAAAAATGATATCATTTTTGTGTCACTTGTGGTCACCTTGTGAAGATTGGCAAAACTGTAATGACCAGTGGCAGTTGCTTGCTTGCATTATAGGATGTGGAATACCCTCTTAAGCAAAAACTAGTGGAAGTCATGGTGAAAAGGTTTATTGAAAATTTCCTAGTACCAGTTTTGTCTCGCAATCTGTTGGTTTTTTATTTCTATCCTAGCAATTTCAACTATAATTTGATTTCACTTTGGGTTTTACCAGGAATTGAATAAATTTGTTGGGAAATGCGTTCAGCAGTCCAAGTTCCTGCACATGGAATACCAAAGCTCACTCTCCTGTTATTGTAAAAAATCCAAGATCCAAACATAGACAAAGCAGAAAGGATCTGCTCCTTTTCATACCAATGAAACTATTGAGCTTGGTTTTACGTATGACTAAACATTAAAGTTGAAGCAAACAATAGTTAGTGCATATAGCACTCTCAGTTCCACTGCCTACGGAAAAGTCCTACCAATGTTATGGCCGCTAAGTTCCCTGTCCTCGTCAAAACTACAAAATCCATACAAATCCAAGTAAATAGGGATATGCTCTTTTCCATCGCATTAGTGATGTTTTTCCTTGTGAGTTGAAGCAACGATAGTTCTAGTTACTAACGTTTCTCCAAAATCATTTTGTTCATTATTGAACAGGAATACCATCACTACATCAACGAACAGTTACTCCATTCATCTGCCTATTCGCGACATTCGAATGACATCCAGGGGAATTCTTAATTGCCAGCCACTTGCATCACAAAAAGACAACATTCAATGCACCTGAAAGAAGGCCCCGCAGAAACTGCAAAAAGCGCAAAGCAAAAGCGAATCCATCCTCTCCTATAAACAGAAGAATACAGAAGCTGTAATGATATTTTCAATATTCATAGGCATCATTTCCCATTAGTTTGATCTGATGCTTATGATTCTACCATGACTATTGACTACTGTTATTTTCTTAGATCAATCTGTTCCTCTTAAAAATGATTGTACATAGAAGTTTCCTCCCATCACATGACAATCTCACACACATTCTTTCACCCCCACAGCTTGGATGGTATTACTTATGAATATGAACAGTTGATAAATCTTGATGTTTCCTAGAACCAATAGCGCTGGTAAATACTTTGAGCAATTTAGGTGTATATGTTAAGAGATGTATTAGTTAATACTTAGATAGTAACGTTATTTCCTTTGCTGACAGAATAGAATCCCATGCTTCAGGAAAGAAACTATCAGTAATTAATCCAATCTAATCTAAACTATCTCATAGCTGTTGAACACAAATCCTTAAGTAAACATAGGATTCGGTTTTGAGAATTGTTAGTAAACATCTAAAGTAATTTTTTTTATTCCAAAATTCTCCACTCAAATAAATCAATTCCCAACTTTAACCTCAGAAGCACCAATAATGAACGACTGTGGAAGACACGCACGAACAGTAGTAAAGAGCCAACAATCTTCAAGTGACAGCTGCAGTTGATGGTGATAATGATTAATAGCGTAGTATAATGGAGATATGCTGGTATGGTGGGAGTCCTCATGGAAAGAGCCTTCTCTGTTGTACCTCAACAACTGATAGAATGATGTCAATAAAAAAACGCTGTGAGTTTGATGATGCTACTGATGATAAGAAAGACGATTGGTAGGTAGAGCATATGGAGTTCCTCATGGAAAGAGCTGTTGAAGATTCTCTAGTCTTTGTTTTTTCACACTCTGTTGGTATTGTTTCTCTTCTAGCAATTTTAAGTGGAGTTCCTGCTCCAAATTGGTTTCATTTGGGTTTGGTATATATAAATGGAAGCTTTTATTAATCTTTACTTGGATAGTCGATTAGAATCTAGACATGGAAATGAGTAGTTTCCTCCCAAAAAAAGCTATTATCAAATCAACTAATAGTTATTCCCTTCATTTGGCCATTCATGATATTTCGATACTCTACAATAAATACTCTGATTTCCTGCCTACTTCACTCACAAACAGCAAGCATTCTATGCATCCGAAAAAAAAAAAACCCTATAAAAAGAATTGGATACTGCAAAATGTGTAAGCAAAAGAGAATCATATCATGAAGGATAGGTTTTCACATCAGAACAATCATTCAGAATAGCCAAGGAGTTTCTTTGCTTCAATAAAGTTGAGGCAAATAATGGTTCAAATTATTGGCGTTTCTCAGCATTCTTTAGATTTTTGACGTTTCTAAAGTGAAGTTGGTACTCCATCACTGCTTATGGATTCTTTTTTGTACTTGTAAGGAATTTGTATTTTTCAATAAATTTTGGAATATTATCATAATTTTTCAATAGTAAAATTTCTTCTAGATTACTTTTGACAAGGATCCGATAATTATCGTAAAAGAGCGTTATCACAGTCATTGCACACGTATTCTTTAATAAAAGAGATGGAAATTTATATAATAAAATTTACGTATCAAAGGTAAACAATGAACAAGATTTATATGCAATTATATATATTCAAATACAATATCGAGAGATTAACATGTGATTTTCATGTGTATTTGAATATAATGTCAAAATTCATATATAGTTAACAAACATAATGTTGAAAAAAAATCAGATTAAATACATATATTATTAAATATAATATCGATAAAACACAAGTTCAAGTGTGAACAAGATCTTTCGTATAAGACATGAGATCGAATATATACATACTCAAATATGATGTCAATGAAAATACAAAATTTACTGTAAAAGAGAATACGAGTTCGAATATACGAATAATTGAATATAATATTAATAAAAATATGTGATCTAGTTTAATTCAGTAACAATATGTCACAGAATATGTCTGAGTTTGTAATTAAATATAATATCGATCTAATTATAAAATTAAACATAATTTAATTAGATTAATATCAAAATAAATTGAATATAATATTAATATAAATTTGATTTATGATATCATATTTTATACCTTATCACATGTCAAATTAGTATGCAGTTGAATGTAGTGTCGAAAGAATAAAGTACAGGAGTGACAAATATATATGAGTGAAATATAAGGTCTGGAAATGCATGTATTCACGTGTTGAATGTATAGATTTGTATTATTGAATATAATGTTAAATAATACATTGTACAATGTATCTAATGACAATATGAAATACATAAATCATGTATCGTACCTATAAGTTTGTATTATTGAATATAGTATCAAATAATACATTGTACTATATTCCATATAAATATAATATGAAATACATGAACCATGTGTCGCGTCTATGAATTTGTATTATTGAATATAACATCAAATAAAACATATTACGACATTATATATAGAGACTATATAGGATGCATGTAATTTAAGTATTGTGTTACTGATAACTATCATATATATGAAATTTAGATATATATGTTGCTCTATGGTGGAACGATCTTGAAAGAAAAAGGAGAGACCTTACAAGTTGATAAGTGTTCTCCTCATTACCTTTTCCACGAACATAGATGAGTGTAAGTGTGCGGTTGAGCGTCGTGGAACTCTTTAAACGACTTCCTCCTCCTCTCCTCGCCTTACGTCCTGTAACATCTAGAATCAAAATAGGACAACCACGTATGAGGGGCGTAGATGAGGAGCGCAGATGGGATGTGCGGATTGTCCAGGACAAAAATCCAAAATGAATGTGAGATCATGTAATTATAATCTAGATATTCTAATTTTATGAATATGTAACAACCTTGATTTGTAATTTATGATGTATTTATCATAATTATATCAAGGTTTATTTTTGATTTCCCCTCCTATGCGGTATTTTGGTATTTTGCGACCCCGTGTGTGTGTGGGACCAAGAGGAGACTAAAGTCAACCAAAGCACTGTGCAGCATAGTATCCACTACCGTTTACTGTGCTCACATTACGCCTCCACCTTCTCGCCATACCTCTATGTGCTCCAGCACAATTCTCAACGATTGTAAGCGACAAGTAACGACAACGTTCGACGACCTTCAAAGGAGGAGGAAGAGTGGAGACGACGGCAACCTATGAGAACCAAAGAGGGAGAAGGAGAGAGAGGGAGTGTCTGTGTGTGCACTGGTGACCCGAGGAGGAGGAAACGTTAATCAGAGGCTGAGGGGATCGTCGGAGTCCATTGTGTATGCGTTCATCCCTCTTCGTTTTCCTGAATTAGTGTAAAATCATGTAAAATTGCATAGAATTAGTTGTAAATTGTAAAATTTAGTAGATCTTTATATGCATGATAGTAGTGTTGGATTTTTAAGAAAATTTATCAATGGATTATGTCTTAGTTTTCATGAGCCTTGTTACAGTCTTTTCACATAATCTTTCAAGTTTTCCGATTTTATATCTTGAGTTGTGTTTTATGGTTTTTAATGATACTTATCTCAAAATGTAGAGGATTCAGAGCTCTATAGTTTTGTATATTTGGTTTGATTTTTTAGATGTCAGAAATGGGTTCGTCAGAGGGTCCCATTTTGGAGGATTTCTGTCGACCCTATTTTCTAATTCTGGGTTTACTGTAAAGACCCAAACCACGTGTGACGAGCACGGACGGGGTGCACGACCAAGTCGTGTGGTTTTGGTAGGATAATTTTCAAGTAAAGAAAATGAATTATTATGAATCAAAGTTTTAATTGTTGATAATGGATTTCTGTAATAAAAAGGATTTGAAAAATGCTTTCAAAAATGAAACCCGTGTTTGGAAATGTTTTCCGAGGATTTGATAGGAACCACGTACCTGAAAGGCGGTTCAACAGAAAAGGGACATTAAATACCTTGAAGGTCGGTGAGACGCCTGAAGTCGTAGTTGTCGAGTTACTTGATTGAAGTGCTACAAGGCATTGGAGGGAAAGAAACCTAGGCATTCCCTAAGTGTTGGTGCCGACTAGGCCTGAGGTTGGAGGCCTCAGGTTTTCGAGCACCAAGGAGCGTCCGAAGACGCATCCCGTGTGTGTGTACTATAAGTGTTACAGTGAGGCTATGATTAGGGCAGTTGGACTTTTACATAAGGTGATTCACCAATACAGTATAGTAGGGTCAGAGTTGGAACCTCATCAACTGCTTGTGACTAGGATGATACAACAGGTTTATTCGTGTTCTATGTGGATTTGCTGAGACGAGTTTCAAACAAGAATTTGAATGCATAAAAGTGATTTCAAGAGCACACGAATTTAAAAGAAAAATGATTATGTTTTAAAAGACATATTTTCCAATAAATTATTGAATTATTGATGAAGTTTCTTGGTTTTGGTTTCTTTTCTGACTCGGTCTTAGTAAAGACGATTTGAGAGTTTTCCTAAGGCTTTTTACTGTAGTTTTTGGTGAACACGTAATGAGTGACTTAAACGTTACTCACGTGTTTTGGTTTTAGTTTTCTTTTTAAGGTGTAAAGTTAGAAGTGCAGTCCAGTCTTGATGTAAATTAGTTGGAGTCATTTAACCGTGCACAAGGTTACTAG
Source organism: Posidonia australis (assembly GCA_024699735.1). Classification (NCBI taxonomy): domain Eukaryota; kingdom Viridiplantae; phylum Streptophyta; class Magnoliopsida; order Alismatales; family Posidoniaceae; genus Posidonia; species Posidonia australis. Next base: position 10,353 of record JAMKQA010029637.1, read on the forward strand.
GTAGTTATTTAATTTAATTTTTATTGTTGATTTACTTAAATTACTTTTTAATTATTTTATTAATTAATTAAGTAGTTGTGATACTATAATATGACGCATTGGGACGTTACACGTCTTCTCTTTCTCTTGTGGATGCTTGTGCTTATCTCTCTACAAGCGTATATGCTTTTGGATGTTTATCTCTTGCTATGTCTATGCTTCTAGGTATCTTTCTCTAAGTGTGTCAGTGTGTGTATGCTTCTAGATATTCTCTTTGAATCTCTTCCTCTTCTTTCTTTCAATGCCTCTCCTCTCTTTGTATTGAAATGACGTACCTCCTTTCAATTTTGCATTAGTAAAGGATTTGAATTCAAAAGTTTCTAAATTTGCTTTGATATAATCGAATGATATCAATTATCTTTCTTCGATTACTTTGAATTTGAAGGGGCATGCTGACATATTTGAATTTATAAAACTTTGTCCATATCTTTATTTTCCCTAATCACGTAGATGAGATGACGCTTAACACATATAATCGATGGAGGGACGTGTCTCATAAATTACCTCCACTCTTAGAGGAGCTTCTTTAGTGGACTTTCTTATATTTGGTCATCTTAAAGACTTAAACTACAAGGTCGAGTTGTAAAAAATGGAACTTTTGATGTCAACAATCCCCTTATAGTAAATTGATTTACTTCACTATTCCTGTATAAAATAACAACCAAGAAAATTCTGATTTCCCACTGTTGAATATGACATGAATTATGATTGTAATTAGGATATGACTTGAATTATGATTGTAATTAGGATTGTTGTGCGTGGGGAGAAGAGAAAACTAATTGCCAAACCCAAATCAGCAACAAACAATTACACATAGTGAAGAACAGTCTCTCCATCCGTGGACGTACCTAATTCGGAGAACCACGTAAATCTCTGTCTTGTGTGATATTATTTGTTGCTGATTTGGATTTGACAATTAGTTTTCTCTTCTCTCCACGCACAACACTCACTGTATCACAGGCAAACAACATTCGATGGAACTGCAAAAGGGTTCTATAAAAAACTACAAAAAGCGCAAAGTAAAAGTGAAGCTATCTTCTCCTGAACAGAATAATCCACAAAGGCTGCAACTGTTTTATTATTCAAAGAAGTTACTAAGCGTTGGTTTGCTCTGATTATTAAGAAAGAGGATATTCCACCATGACTACTGAAAGTTTCTTGGAACAATGTCTTCCTGTTAATAATTATCAACAAAAATAGTCACAATATCTCCCAACATATGGCAAGACAAGGTAATATAATCATAGCAGTAATATAATCAACTTATAAAGATGAAGAGCAGATAATCTTTATAATTGAAGAACCAATACCAGGTAAACTTCTTGCGCAATTGAGGTGTTTAATGCACTCCTACTGCGTTACAGAACTCTGAGCAATATCAGCGAATGTAATGAGTTACTCTTTAGTTAAGATATTTTGCATTTCAAGATTGAATAAAATACAAGGTTTTTTTCTTCCTAAACACCGTGGTTTAAAAGTAGCTTCTTCTTCTTCTTTTTTGCAAAATCTGCTCCAAACTAGAATCAAAGGCACACCAATTAGTGCACAACAACTACTAAGGAAGATGCAAACAAACAGTACGAGAAGCCCACAAATCTTCACGTTACAGCTGCAACTACTTGCCTTCTCATTTGCCAAAAGAAATGTTATCCCAAACGTGTTTAGAATCTATTGGTTTCTAGTGATTTCAGCACACGTCAACTCCTACCCTTCGTATCCTTTTCCACCAGCAAACAAATCAATGGGTTTGTGTACATTTCTACCCCAAAACAACAAGTGGCCACTAAATTATACACATTATATACAACGCAATTGTTTTGGTTTCCCCCTTGTTTTCCTTCATCCTCAACAATTCCACCTAAGGAGGATTCTCAGAACAATTTGGAGAATCCTGAAGCGTGATATTGTCCTATATGTCTAAGAACTATTTCTATTGTTAATTACTGATTCGTACTTCTAATTCGATTCGCAATTTTGATACATTTTAAGATGACTCTAAGGCCTGAGGTTCTGTAATATTTGATCATGATAATGTTCTTACTTGACTCTTTTTTACCATTGAAATAACAAACTCTTAAACCGTTAACAAAAAAAATAACCACACTTACGTTAGTAGATAGGACATGTACAAGGGCAAAAACTTCATTGTCATAGAAGCTTGCATCTCATCAATAGATCCCACAGTTGCGTACGCACAGTATACGTATTTGTTCTGGATACACTACGTACGGTCCAGTAGTCTGACATGAAAGGAAGAGAGATAAGGGGTTGTGTCCAGGGGGGAAAACATGAAGTCATACAGGACTAGAGAAGTTGCCCATTTCATGAGGAGTAATACGAGAAGTACATTATTGTCTTCCTACATGCACTTCGTTAAAAGACTACAATAACTCCCAAAATCCATAGACGACTTGCTACCCTATTGTAGGTTAGCTCTTTTTAATCAAACGAGACGGATGCACTACGTTCTTCTGATACTACTATTGATGCAGCAGCAAGGTAGAACATTGAAATACATCAGTGAAAGCCTATGTTGATCAAGCATGTTCATGTTCCTCTAGGAAGCTGATGTTATTGTGCTTTCACCGAAATTGTTGCTCTTGCAGACCGTTTTTTAAGGAGAAAAAAGCAACAACAACTGATCACAAGAAGGTTACAATCATACATGCCATCCCAAGGCTACAATCATATGCATATGTCCCCTCCCCACAACTTGACCTTCAGTAGTCAGAATGTGTCAACCATGACATCACTCCTAATGCTGGTCCAATGTTCTCTCTGTCTCTGGGACCCATCACAATCCTGTAAATTAAACTCCCTAGAGGCACATATTGGCAGCACTGGTTTGTTTGTCCTCCTCCATCCTCCTTCCAGCCCAGAAAACTCATTTGCCTCTCTCTCTCTCTCGCGCGCGCCATAAGAAGAAGCGGTGTGCAGCTACTGATAGACCTGTCAATTGGATTAGATCTGTTAATTGGATCGTGTCGTGTACTTATCGTGTTATCGTGTCTATCATTTTTTTACAAATATTTCTTGGTGTGCAGTTACTGTTAAACCTGTCAATTGGATTAGACCTGTCAATTGAATCGTGTCGTGTACTTATCGTGTCAGACTTATCGTGTTATCATGTCTATCATTTTTTTACAAATATTTCTTGTATTGTGGAAAAATTATACTTGATTACTAATAATAAAATAATTTTAAACATATATAAAATATATTTGTATTCAATTTGGTAATAATATGCTTAATAATCTATTATTAATGTTAAACGTGTATTAACTGGGTTCAATCAACTCCAATCGTGTTAAATCAGGTAATAATCGTGTCTAATCGTGTCAAAATAAAATTATGTTTATTAACCATAAATCACATAAATATTTTAAAATAATTAAAAAAAATTATAACTAAATTT
>JAMKQA010029638.1:0-14794 GCA_024699735.1 Posidonia australis
CACGAAACACATTGATGTCAGGTATCACTTCCTCAGAAATGAAGACCGGATAAAGATTTTGAAGATCAACACAAGAGATAATCCAGCCGACATGTTCAAGAAAGGGGTGGTTGAGAGTAAGTTCAAGCATTGCTTGGACTTGCTCAACATATATGGATGTTGCTGACCCCTCGTGGGTCATTGTGATGGAGAGCTCAGCTCGAGGTGGAGGTTGTAATTCAAGACAATGTGGAGTTTGTTGAATATGTGTCTTGAATTTGGTTATAACTTGTACTAGAGGTATTTTGGTCTTTTGACCATTTGAGGTGCCCAAGTATTTAAACTTGGCTAGGACACCTAATTTGGAAGAACACATTTTATATCCCCATTTGATCTAGTGGAACAACCTCCTCCCGCTCTCCATCCGTAGACGTACCCATTTGGGAAACCACGTAAATTCTTGTGTTTGTGTGTGATTTCTGATTTCTTCTCCTTCTTCCTTTGAATCTTTGCATAACAGGTAGCTTGCTTAATCAACTATTCACAGCCATAATCAAGGCTAATGAACTAATACCTTTATCAGAATGGTACTAACATCCTGACCCTCATTCCTGTGATGGTAGCTCTCCCACGATTGTCGACAAAGTTGTGCTGATGGAAACTGCGATGGCCACCCCAGTAATAGTTCACCTTCAGCATCGATGTTGAACTTGTAGACATGGTGAACTCAAAAAATTAATGCAGTCCTTATGTAACTTGATGACAAGACCAACAGCAATAGTGAAAAGTCGCTTTCTGCAGCAAATGAATATCATTAGGGTAAGGTGACTCCCCAAACCATGAGAGCCAAGGCATAATCAAAGGCCACACAACAAGAATGCAAATGCATCTAAGAAGTACTCATTACTACCTTCATCCTAAAATTGTCCGCAAGGATGGGATAAAGATGAAGGAGGACAATTTGGTTTACGAGGCTTCTACAATCTCTGGCTACGCCCTAGACAATTTGGACTGACACAGCAGAGGAATTTATTGATGGACTACCTCCAAATGGAAAGACACTAATCATGGTAGTTGTTGACAGGTTATCCAAGTTGGTCAACTCACAGGCCAAAGAACACCTTGTACTGCACAATTTATGGCTCTGAAGTGCAGTAGAGAAGTAAAGAAACTACAAGATATGCCAAAATCAATTGCAAGTGATAGATCCTATATAACTGTTTAGCACAGAATAAAAAACTTATGAACAGCACATTGTAGTTCACAGGTCATTTAAGTTTTGTGCAAGGTACTTTGGGCCATACAATATCTTACCAAGGATTGCTCCTCTTGCATACAAATTATCGTTGCCACCCTCACCAAAAAATAAAGTACAAGCTGTATTCCATATTTTACAGGTGCAAGATAAATTAAAAGGTGTGTTGGATTTGAGCCTTCTAGTGGATCTGGAGAGCTGTGAAAATAAGGTTGTACAGCCTGACAAGTTGTCAGGGTGCAGATTATTAACACGAATACTGTTGCTGATACCCAAATTCTAAAACAATGGCAGGGAAGATCCCAAGAAGATGCTATATGAGAAGATTCCCATGGAATTAACTCAAAGTTATTCTTGATTCAGTCTTGAGGACAGGGAATTGAAAGAAACATGTTTGGTTCATCGATAGAATAACGAGATGAAGAACATGAGTAAGGAAGAAAAAAAAGGACCTGATTAGTGAGCACTGTGGACTCTTTATGTTCGAGGTCTGTATGACCATACATCAAGTACCCAACCAAAATGGCAACCCAGAATAACACAGTTCTTTGTTCTCATTGAGTTTGGATACTGTTTAGTTAGGAATAACTATATTTGTTGATTCTCATGCAAGAACCATGAGGTTGTGTAGGACCCTGGAATTATTATACAAGCATGAGGTCTGAGAATTCTGCGTCATTTGGAATTGCTTCAGATTTTAAACATAAGTGCTTGTGCCTAAAACATAGAAGCAATTCCAAATAGCCACTAGGAAATGCACTTCCCTGCAGAAGTACAAGCTGGAAAGTTACTCCAACAATAAGGAAACAAAAGCTACAGATGCCTAGCAGCCCCAACTTCTACGTAAAAGCACTTCTTACTTGAATCACTTGAAGGATAATCTATCACAAATGGAACCTAAGAGTCCATTTGGTAATACTTCAGTTTTGTTAACTTCTAGTCAGAAGCAGCCATACTTTTGCTTTTGGAAATATAAATGAATTACTGTTCCAAAAGTTTTATTATTCTAAAAAACTGATAGTATTTGATAAAACTATTGGACCATTGTAGTTTCTAAGAGAAGCTAGATGTTTAAAAGTTATTCAAAATTTTACCAAATGAACTTTAAGACTTGTATCAAGAATCAAGGGGTTCTGTTTTCTCCTATCGACCAAATCTCCTTGTCTTTCTACTGATTTCCAATTTTTTCCCCCAAGACTGTGACTTAACTCCTCAAGCCTCCAATTCACATTCGAAATCAAGCATGAGAGGGACTGCTACCAAGAAATCAGGAATCAACCAGATTCAGCTCTGAAGCATCATCAAGGACCTGTTGTATTTCTACCCTTTGTCCACTTGTTCATTTCTTTTCCCTTTCTTTTGTGCCAGCGCTTCGTGTCCAATTCTATAACTGGATCTCGATTGTTGTCCCAACCATACCTCGGACAGCTATTAATAACGAAAGTTTACGATCTCAACTACAAATTAACGATTCATCATTCCTCGAAAAAGAGAACAATGAGAACAAAAATGGAATATGTTTACTGAGAATATCACTATCCTCTTATTAAACTGCAAACATAAAGGTCTAGAACGAATTCCAAATTCTCAGTACCAATAAGAGCATGATTTAGCATTTCCCTAGGATTCAATCTAGCAGTAGAAAGAAATTTTAAAAAAATAAATAAATAACTAGTGCAACATTAGATTTAGCGGCGGTCAGATCTGATGGATTGCAGAGGTCGAGGGAGGGACGACGTACCGCTCGACGAGTATATTTCCATCGTTGTTGGAGAAGAGAACCGCCAGAAGCATCGCGCCCTCTTCTTCCCTTCCCGCCGATTTCTGGCTATACCTCTCGTCTTCTCACTCCCCGGAGGAAGAAGAAAATGTTGTTGGAATATTGGGAAATTCTAGGGTTGTTTGCGTATTTACTCCAGTATTTCAACTAATTTCTTGTTTATCTCTCATTTCCTTCTCCGCTTGCGCGTATACCCCTGGTGGTGGGGCTCTCATTCCTGTTGATCTTGACCATTGGCTGCTTTATATATGGTTAGATTTAATGTAGCCCATCTTTTAGATATTTTTAATAAAAAAATAAATTGTTAAAAATATAATGACTTTGGTCGTCACCTAATCTAATAATTCACTTTTTTTAACACATTAAAACTCATAATTAAATGTATTGTAACATTAAAAATTATACTTCAATAATACATCTACCTAAGACTTTAATGTGTGTTAGAGTAACTCCTCTAAATACACTAGTAAGAAATCTAACTTCTAACCTATATCTGTAAAATATAAATAAAACACACATGAGTAATCATTAAAAAACTCACCAAGTACACACCCATAAAAAATAATTCAAGATAGAACTCATCTGTACAAAACGAACTGAAATTTAAGGAAAAAGTGTAGACAAAACACGTAGGCAAAATACATCACCTAAACGCATGAGACTTATAGAAAATCCTTTTAACTTAAAACTAAACGAGAAATCCATTAGAAAATTTCTAAATTGAAATTCACACGCAACCAAAACTGTGCATCACAATATTGGTGCCACTAGCATAAAATCTTTAAAAATCATGATACATACTAATCACTAAGGCATGTATCAAAAAACCAATGTTAAATCGACTAAAATCTCAACATAACCACAAAATTGTCAAAAACGTGCACACAAAACGCACGAATCCAATGCACCAAATGAAATGCAGATTCTCTGTCTGCAATCCACCCTAAAGTCGACTTAGACAACACGATACAGTATACCAAAACCAAACTAGAAGCATTCATATAAAACTGTAAAACATGCACCATAATGTCATACCACTCTAACTTTCAAAACTACATACGCTATGCTTCTCATACACTATACATGCACTAAGGCATGATAGCGCCAGTACGATCCATTAATGACATACGTAGGCCAATTGCGTCTGGTCAAAAGAACACAATACAACTTGCATCATAGCTCTAATGTATGCGAATAAGATGTGAATACATGTGTGTATGTTATGCTGAATGATGTGCAAATACTTTGAAGCCATGCAAAACTGATGGTGGACATAACTTATTACTCAGCCATGCTACTCGGACTCTGAACCGTACGTCGGCACAAAGAAATCACATCGACATTGCCCAAAAGGGCGACTGATTCGCAAGAGTTCAAGTAGTAAACATCACCGCATTACTAGATGCAAAACTAATGCAAACATGGGTGTGTATGATGATGAAACTATGCAAACATGACCATGGTACAAGTAGGAATATGCACCATGAAAACCAGAGCCAAAAGCACCTGAGAGAGTATGCAAATTAGGGTGCAAAAATGACTGTTTGCACCATGAAACCAGGCTGATGCGCCAGGATGGTGCTCCACTATGGTGCGTCAATGAGGTGCGTCTGATTGGTGCTCTAATTTGGTACGCTATTGGGATGCGCCTCAAATGCTCTGTTTTAAACAGCAAGTTTGATTGCCAGAAATGGTGAATTCCAGCGATCGAGTCGGGCAACCAATGGCCAAGGAAGCATGAGGGGAGTGTGATGAGTGTGCCTAGAGGTTAAACAGGATCCTACAATGCCTAGGTGCTTCCACCTACCTCCTCCCTCCATAAATGGGTTCACCGGCCATCTCTGACTATGAATTCCAGCAACATACTCCATGGAGGCTCGACGGCGTTTCAGGAGGACGGGGAAGCAAGGTGGAGTGGTAAGGGTACTATGTAGATGTGAATGAATGCAAAACATCTCCTCCCCAACCTCTCCGAACCTCGCTGGAGGTCACGGGTTCGACAGGCCGTGGTGGTGGCTGTAAACGTTGGGCAATCCTTCGGGCTTGCTCAGTGGTGAATGGGGAAGAGAGATGGTGTCTTTAGGTGCGCCAACCTTGTGTTTCGACTATCGGCTGAACACGGGCTGCGTATACCCATCACTAGTGGGTGAAAATGTTGCATGAATGCCAAGATGCAAATGAAATCATGCAGAGAACTCAGACTGATGAAAATATGCAAAGATATACTGAATAAATTAGCGGAATATGAAAAGAAACACACATATGCTTGCATGACAAGGATGAGTGCATACCTGTGAAAGGATGGGTTGTCCTCCCGGTGGTTGGCTCACGATGGTCTAGCGGCTCTCGGCAACGACATGGGTGAACAAAGGAGAGTTGTAGGGTGTTATGGATGCAGTGGTAACTTGGTTTGGGTGGCTGAAATGGGGGCGTCACGACGAGTGGAAAGGCATTGCTGGTGAAACAAATGGGTGTTGGAAGGTGGTGGAAAAGGCCAGGCCCCCCATCCCAATGCGTGGGAGGAAGGGTTATATGACTAGGAGACAAAAGGATGGCGAGCCCGAGCATTAAGGGAGCTAATCAACGCAAAGGCATAACGGGCTACGCGACAGCTAGGCTCACTGGAAATAGGGCAGCGTGCCTGGATCATGCACCCAAGTGGTGCACCGAGCTTGTGTGCTAGGCTTGCTGCTGGGCTTGTCTCTTTGATTGTGGGCTTACTTTAGTGGATTGGTTACTGGTTTGAGCTAGCTTGGAGGGTGAAATGGGCTTTAGTATTAGGATGCACCTCGTTGCCACCGGAGCAAACTCTGTCGGATAAATCTGTCTGCGTGTAGCTGCCAAATTAAGGTGTCTACATCATTTATCATAAAAACATGCATGCAAAACTCAATAACAATGATAATCCACTGAAGCCACACAACTATCCACGATGTATCATGCCGTCTGATGCCAAGCAATCGACAATGGTCCGTACGCAATCATTGAAACACACTACATTGCCACAAACGAGCTACCATGCGAGGAACTCCATATCTTGGGTCCCGTATCTAAAGAACCCTCGCTACTATCCATTATAGGACGTCATCAAAAGCAAGACACATGTATGTCACTGTGACCATGCCGACCCGAGGAGGTCCCGACGAGGAGTCGCGCTAGAGGGAGGAGATCACAGCCATCACAAGATGGCGAAGGCGCAAGGAAAGATAAAAGAAAAAGAAAAGGAGTCGCCACCTAGTTTTTTAAGGGAAAGACGAGGAAAATCACAAAAAATATGAATGCCTAAGGTGCATATGTGAAGGCTGGATGTCTGCCAACCAGAGGATGGGTAAGGATTCCTATTACGCACGAGGAAGGTGTTAGGCACCCTCGTACCCCCGAGAAACTCGGTCTTTCTAGTTTAATTGCTTGCTAAAGGCTAGATGGATGTTTGCTAAATCTGGATCATGCTCTAATCATGCTAATATGTATGCCATGACAAGACTGGATGGATGTGCAAGACAGTGTGAGAAAACTACGAAGAAATCCACATGAATTGACAAAATCGCAAAAAATCACATGAAATGATGAGGTTTTGTTAAAGAATGCTTCTTTAAAATATAATGATATCAAAAAGATGACAAGCTAAGTCAACCCGAGTCCTCAGAATCATGAAAAAGTCGTGAAAATCAAAACGGGGAAAAATAATCCGTGATAGGGACAAAGATCGACCTTCAGGCCTATTAATGTACGTCCTTGGGCGATGAAACCCAAATCAAATAAAAAATCTGAAATGTAGGATTAAAGCCAACCAAATCGGATATCGGATAAGAAACTCTGAAGATAAAGTGAATCGGAATCGTGGAGAAAGTCATGAAAATCAAAAAAGGGAAAATAATCCATAGTGGAGACAATGTTGGCCCTCAGGCCTGTTAATGTATGCCCTCGAGCGATAAAATCCAAATCAAATAAAAAAAATCTGAAATGTAGGATTAAAACAAGTCAAATCCGATATTGGATAAGAAATTTTGAAGACAAAGTGAAGAAAGAAACCCACGAAGGAAAGGCATGAGATGCCAGCTCACTAAATAGGGATACAAATGTGAGGAGAAAGGATATGAAATGCATGGATAAGTGCCTAAATATGCAAAAACTCTAAAGAATAACTTAAACATGGACTATGCCAGACTGAGTGCAAAGATTGAGATGCATGCTCATGAATTGGAGGCATAGGGGCAAGTTGGTCATTTCTCTGGCCATATATGATAAATGCTAGCATGGGAGTGATGCATGGCCTAAAATGTGTCCAAATGTGTGCCAAATGTCTAGAAGATGTTATTTGCAAGAAATATGGAGGAGAAAATCAACAAAATGATGTAAACACAATAAAGGACAAACATAGGGGCCAAAATGCAAAATTCACATAAAGGAATGAGAAACTGGATGAAAAACACTCTCATGACCCCTATTCTAATATGCAAATGATGGGTCCAGTGTCAATGTGGCACCGGGATGTAAAAATTGCACTTAGATAATTTCCTGAAAAGAAAGGGTCTAAAGTGCAAAATTCACACATAAGTGCAAATGTGACTAAAATGTGAAGGTAAGGATCGAATCTCAGTGAAAACATGATTTTTAAATGGAATCAATGATTTAATGCACAATATGAGATGCAATGACTGAAAAATGCCCCAAAATATGTAAGAAAACATTTAAAATCATAAATGATAGATTTAAAAATAATCTAAGGGCCTATATGCAAATTGTATGTGCTCGGAATGATTTGATGTGAATCTAGGAACTTCTATGCAAAATTTCAAGACCTCAATGTGATAAAAAGTGGAATTTTATACTGTTAGTGCAATTATGATGTTTCCTGAGGTCTAGGATGCAAAATGTGTAAGGAAAACTCATTTTTTTAAGTTTTAGGGGCTTAATGCAAATGGTTGGACCCATATGTAATAAAAAAGGACTGAAATGTAACAATTAAATAAGTTAAAGGATTTTAAAATGAAAATTTAAAAAAAAATTAACTGTCACCGACGACGATTCGAAGATCGCCGGCGGCAACGGCCAGGGAGACTCGTCCGAGCCTCTCCGGACGTCTGATCGGAGATCAGAGGTGGGGGAAAGCATGAGGAGGAGATGTAAGGAGGATCTAATGGTGGTGATCGAGCTTCCAACGGTCGGAGCGTCCTGTCGACCTCCCCTTGCGAGGATGATTCCAATTGTGGTGTCGACTTCTCCAACGACGATGATTCCCACGAAGGCGCGACTGGAGGCTGCGGCTTGATGCGGCGGAGGTCAGAGAAGCTCCGAGGGTGCACGACGGGACTTTGAGAGGCAGCAGCGAGGTCCAGGGAGGCCCGGAGTGTTCCTCCCACCTCCGACTCTGGTGACGGGCTCGGCGGTGGGTCGTTGGTTTGCTGCGGTGGTCTGGGCAGTGGAGGAGCGGTGTGGATGGCTTCGTGGTGGCACGGTAGAGGTCTCTGGATCGACGGCGTGAAGCGGGAGCGTCTGGATCGCTCGGGTGCACCCTCAACGACGAACGGCGGAAGCGGCTGGATTGCGGCGACGGCGACAGCGCGGTGGATCAGGCGTCGACAGCGGGGCTTCTTTGGAGCAAAGGGAGACCAGAGGAGGAGGAGAGAAGAGGAGGAGAGAGGAGAGGCTTACGGGAGCCTCACCTGAGGTTAAGAGGCTCAGAGCCTCGCCGGTGGTGGTGAGCCCACCACCAGAAGTGGAGATGTCGGCGCGCGAGGAGCATTGCTCCGAATGAAACAGAGGAAGAAGAGGGGTACTTGGTGGTGTGTCGCTCCCTGACGTTCTTTAGTGGTAGTGGCGGCGTTCCGGTGATGCTCCGGTGGCTGACGGCGATGGCTTCTGGGCTGTGGAATAGGGTGGAAAATATGGCCTGGATGTCCTTCTCGTTTGGGTGTAGGGAGGAGAGGACTTTGGATTGCTAAGGAGAGGTTGGAGGCTCGTGAATCTCTCTCTCCTGTTGAAGGTCTGAAGCTTTGACGGCGAGGTGAGCTTTATACTCCAGCGAGGCTTTCCAGAGCCCTCGATCCTCCTCCTCAGCCACTGGGTGCCGTGAGATCACGCGCGTGGGTCGGAGGAAGTTGGCCAAAGATCACAAAGGCTGAGATCTGCTCCGGATTCCTCGGGATTTCTCGTCGGAGTTCTCATTGGAAAATTAGGATCGTCGAAATTATTTTTTACTTTTTCTAAAGTTTTGAATTACATTTTTGAATGAAATAGTGTTGGGCTTAATGGGCTTAGGGTTTTGATTTTTCGTTTAGGTTTTTTTATTTTGGTTTTTATTTTGGAATTTTTAGGATTTTTTAGGGTTTTAATTTTAGGTTTTTAATTGGATTTTATGGGTTTAATTTAATTTCTTAATTTTGTGATTTAGGGTTTAATTATGGTTTTAATTAGTTTAGGGTTTTGATTTATGACTTTTTTAGGGACTTTTAGGGTTTTGGCCTTAAGTTTTTTTAAATTAGGGTTTTGAATCTTAATTTAGGCTTTTTATGTTTCGTGATTTTAATTAAATTTGTGATTAAGGTTTAATTAGGGTCTTGATTAGTTTTAGGGTTTTTATTTTATTTTTATGATTTTAATCATTTAGATTTAGGGTTTTGGATTTAAATTTGGAATTTGGGTTTAATTAGGGTTTGTTGTTTTAATTTAGGGTTTTTGTGTTTTAATTAGGTTTTATGTTTATTTAGCGTTTTTGTGTTTTAATTAGGGTTTTTGGATCGATTTTGGATTTTAATTGGATTTTATTTAATTAGGGTTTTTATTTGATTAATTAGGGCTTTTATTGGATTTTAAGTGGGTTTTAAATGGATTTAAGTGGATTTAATTTTATTTTACTTAATTTGGATTTTTATTTGATTAGTTAGGGTTTTTATTGGATTTTAAGTGGATTTAATTGGATTTAATTTCATTTTGACTTGAATTAGGGTTTTTGTTTTATTAATTCGATTTTAAGTGGATTTTATTTGATTTGTTTGATTTCAAGTTTAATTGGGTCAGAGTGGGCTAGTGTGGGCTTGAGTAGGTTAGGGTTTTGGGTGGTCGCAACCAGAGCATTATCCGAAGGAGCTTGCTGCCAAGTGACTTCAAAATTGGGGTGTCTACAAATGCCCCTCCTTGAGCGAGGTGGAGGGAATCAAGACCGATGCTCAGGGTTGACAAGACACCCCACTTGAGTCCGCAGGAGAGTGGTATTTGCTGTGGGGCCGTGAGCCACTTATTCGACGGATGCACTAAAAAGTCATGACTCGTGTCCCATGCATGATGCTAATGCGAAGGATGACCCTAATGCTGGGTGATGCATAAGGGTGATGCTGAAAACTAGTGGATAGCTTAGCTCTCGGAGAGGAGCGTGAGGGATTTCTCGACTCGTGCCGAGGTGTGCCTGGGCAAGTCTGTCAGACTTATTGACCAGGGCAAACCTAGCGAATGGCGGACCATTCGGCCCGGGAGGATGCATGGCATGATGCCGGACTTGCCGACCGAGGGATAGACTGATGACGGGTGTTAACCGGATAGTCTAGGGGTATCAGCCGGCTCCTGAAAATATGACGGTTGTCAACCGGATAGTTCGGGATATCAACCCAAGAGAAGGGGCATTAGATAAGACTATCAAACTTGCAAGCTAAAGGGTAAAGCATGGTAAGTTGACGGACTTACCGATCGGATAGTTCGGGTCATCAGCCTGATAATGAGTTGACAGACTCTGCATTGGATAGTTAGGGCTATCAGCCCGATGAGGAGTTGACGGACTCAGCACCGGATAGTTAGGGCTATCAGCCCGATGATGAGTTGACGGACTCATTGCCGGATAGTTAAGGCTATCAGTCGAGGATAGGGGCATCAAGATTCGTCCATCTGGGGCGAACCTAGGATGAGATCATCTAGACCTCGCCTGGTCTAGGAAAGGATGGAAATTGCTTTGAACAAGTCCCAGCAGAGCAGTTAGGATTATGCCTTACCTGGTACTGAAACCTTGGATGGCTTCGTTTGTCCAGGTTAAGGCAACAAAATGGTATCCCTGACTGTTAACTGGGTGGGCCCCAACTCCAAGTCGGCAGGCAAAGAGGGAAGCAGCCTGAAACAATTGGGCGCAGTGGCAATTCCTTGCCAATCACAATCATTCAAACAAGACGGAGACTGCTAAATAAAGCTATCATGCTCACTGCCTGAGCGCACAAGGTTATCTGCCTATGATGAGTTGACGAACCCATCGCCGGATAGTTAAGGTTATCAGCCCTGTGATGAGTTGACAGACTCATCGCCGGATAGTTGGGGTTATCAGTCCAATAATGAGTTGACGGACTCAACAGCGGATAGTTAGGGCTATCAGCCCGAGGATAAGGGGTTGGTTCTCAAATACCAGAAAATAGCAACTTGTATCTCCTCCAGACTTAAAGGAGTCACGAGAAAAGGAAGAAAGGTTGTTCCTAGGGAACCAAGAATCAGCAATTCGGATCTCCTCCAGACTTAAATGAGTCACGAAAAAAGGGATAAAGGGTTGTTCCCGGAGGCCAAGAATCAACGACTCGGATCTCCTCCGGAATTAAAGGAGACACGAGGAAAGGGACAAGGGACCGTTCCTGGAGGCTAGGAATTAACGATTCAGGACTCCTCCGGACTTAAAGGAGTCGCGAGAAAGGGACAAAAGCTGTTCCTGAGAGGACCAGGAATCAGCATCTCGGATCTCCTCCGGACTTAAAGGAAACACGAGAAAAGGGATAAAGAGTTGTTCCTAGGGGCCAGGAATCAGCAACTCGGATCTCCTTCGGACTTAAAGGAGTCGCGAGAAAGGGACAAAAGTTGTTCTTGAGAGGACCAGGAATCAGCAACTCGGATCTCCTCCGGACTTAAAGGAGTCACGAGAAAGAGACAAAAGCTGTTCTTGAGAGGACTAAGAATCAACAACTCGGATCTCCTCCGGACTTAAAGGAGACACGAGAAAAGGGATAAAGAGTTGTTCCTAGAGGCCAGGAATCAGCGACTCGGGACTCCTCCAGACTTAAAGGAGTCGCGAGAAAGGACAAAGGACTGTTCCTGAGGGCCAGGAATCAGTGACTCGGATCTCCTCCAGACTTAAAGAAGACACGAGAAAAGGGATAAAGAGCTGTTCCTAGAGGCTAGGAATCAACAACTCGGGACTTCTCCATATTTAAAGGAGACACGAGAAAAGGGATAAAGAGCTATTCCTGGAAGCTAGGAATCAGCGACTCGAATCTCCTCTGGACCTAAAGGAGACCCGAGAAAAGGGATAAAGTGCTGTTCGTGGAGGCTAGGAATCAACGACTCGAATCTCGTCCGGACTTAAAGGAGACACGAGGAAAGGGATAAGGGTTGTTCCTAGAGGCCAGGAATCAGCGACTCAGGACTCCTCTGGACTTAAAGGAGTCGCGAGAAAGGGACAAAAATCGAATTTCCTCCGGACTTAAAGGGGACACGAGAAAAGGGATAAAGAGCTGTTCCTGGGGGTCAGGAATCAGCAACTCGGATCTCCTCCAGACTTAAAGGAGATACGAGAATAGGACAAAGGCTATTCCTAGAGGCAAGGAATCAACGACTCGGATCTCTTTTGGACTTAAAGAAGTCGCGAGAAAATGACAAAAGGGTTGTTCCTGGAGGCCAGGAATCAACAACCCGGATCTCCTCTGGACTTAAAGGAGACACGAGAAAAGGGATAAAGAGTTGCTCCTGAAGGCCAGGAATCAGCGACTCGGATCTCCTCTAAACTTAAAGGAGACACGAGAAAAGAGATAAAGAGCTGTTCCTTGAGGTCAGGAATCAGCGACTCGGATCTCCTCCAAACTTAAAGGAGACAAGAGAAAAGGGACAAAGGGCTATTCCTAGAGGCCAGGAATCAACGACTCGGAACTCCTCCAGACTTAAAGGATTCGCGAGCAAAAGGACAAAGGCTATTCCTCGAGGTCAGGAATCAGCGACTCAGGACTCCACCGGACTTAAAGGAGTCGCGAGAAAGGGACAAAAGTTGTTCCTGGGGGGACCAAGAATCAACGACTTGAAACTCTTCCGGACTTAAAGGAGTCGCGAGCAAAAGAACAAAGGCTATTCCTAGGGGTCAGGAATCAGCGACTCGGATCTCCTCCGGACTTAAAGAATATACGAGGAAAGGACAAAGGCTGTTTCAAGAGGCCAGGAATCAACGACTCGAATCTCCTCCGGACTTAAATGAGACACGAGGAAAGGGATAAAGAACTATTCCTGGAGGCCAGGAATCAGCGACTCGGACCTCCTCCGGACTTAAAGGAGACACGAGAAAAAGGATAAAGGCTATGTGCAACTTGCTTGCTAGCCAAGAAATTTGTTCTTGTCTGTAGCTCGCTTGTTTCGTTGTGTGATTGCTTTGTCTGTTCACTTGATGGCTGATCTGGATAAACTACTGCTTGGATTCTGCACTGATGCAAGGAGCTTGGCTAGAAGGGTTTCACGAGGGCATTATTTCCTCCTCGAAGAAGACGGACTTGTTGGATGTTTCTGACGTTTCTCCAGGTTCACTGTTGTGTAACCGGCTGACCTCTTGGTAGTTTGACTTTGGCACTGGACTGTCGACTGTACTCTCTCTTGTTGATTAGGGGAGTACGAATATTCTGACTTTGCTTTGATTTCAGAGGCTCATGGCTATTATCGTCCTCGTTTTTGTGCTCGAGCTATGGAGCAGACAACATGTTCTGGATGAAGATACTGTCCCGAGAAGGGTCAACCAACAAGACAGCTGACATGCCCTTGGTTGACGGGGAAGGCTATCACCACAAAGGCAGCTGACATGCCCTTGGCGTACGATATCCTCTGCTAGGTCTTTGGCTGAAGAGCAGCTGACATGCCCCTGGTTTGGGACCTAGCGGGACCTTACAAAGTGGATGAGTGACAATGCATGCAAGCTGTAACCATGCCGACGAGAAAGGTGAAATATGCAAAAGTCGGCAAAGTCACGGCAAAAATAAAAAATATGCAAATGCAGGAGTCGCCACCTAGTCTATTCAAATGGAAGACGAGGAAAACCATATAAAACATGAAAATCATGCAAAAACAATGGAAAAAGGTCTTTGTAAACCAGAAAAATGAGTAATGATCCCTGTTACGCACGAGGAAGGTATTAGGCACCATCGTACGCCCGATAAATCGATCTTCTATTGGTTTCTCATTTGCTTATGAAATGTCGACTTTTCAACCTTTTATATACGCCCGAGGGCGATATGTGTGAAGTCATAAATTGTGCATTATACATATCCTTATCTCATGCAAATTAGAAGTGCATATATGATTATCATGCCGTATTAACTAGAATTGCATATAACTTTGGATTTTCATGAAATGCATGAACATGATATAACTTGACTAAATAATGCACAACTAAGACTTCAACTATCATTTTGAATGGGCATGACATGTAAGGCAACACTCATGATCATATCATATCAATTTATTTTGCAAAGTCTTGGTTCCTTCACATTTTTATTTTTCTTGTAGGAATAAAGTGAAGGCAAGGGCAAACTTGGAAACATGGAAAAAATGGTTGTTATATAAAGACCCAAGAAGCCAAGGACGAGAATGCTCTCCCCCATTTTCTTCTTCCTCTTTTCTTTTCTTTAGGGCACACAAGGGGTTGTAGCTCCTTCCTCTCGTGGTGGAGACCTTGGAGGACGTCGACCTTCACTCTTCTCCTCATCTTCTCTTCATCCAAGGGACGTGTGACATCTAGGGCGTGGTCTTGGAGAAGGGGACGTGCTGGAATCTTGGAGCTTGTG
>JAMKQA010029640.1:0-16395 GCA_024699735.1 Posidonia australis
ATCAGTGATCATAAACAGTGTGTCCTTACTCTACGACACTAACAATTTCCTTCATGCATACATGAGGTCATGATCTTCTTACATCCATGTAGCTCTGCATCACAACACATACTAACCCTCATTCAGTATACACACATATAGGCTGACATTTGTTTACATCATCACATGCATGGATCTTAGCCTAGTGATGATAGGTGGAATAAGCTTGCCAATGTGGGGAATGTGTAGCACCTCCTTAGGTAGATACTATTCAGGAACTTAGGGAGTGAGGGAGCCACCTTTCATTGTGAATTGGGTGAAGTATCCAAGCTCCTCACGGACCCTGCACCTCCCAGAGGGAGATAAAATGTTAGGGGCGAGAGTGAGAGTGCGAGAAATAAAACAAAAAATATATCCGAAAAAGGGCATAAAAGAATAAGAAGACAGAAGTTGCAGATAGAAGTCGGCCTTAAAGAGAGAGGCATGGCAGTTAACTCTGTCCCTCCAATTTATCATGGAGAGGAGTCAGAGTGAATACCTGGAAGACATGTTACAAAAAGGGCGTAGCCAACCATTTAAACAGCAGCAGCTCCCCACCATAGACCAGGTACCTATTACCTCCAAGCCAAGGATAGAGTGAACCCACATGCCTATGAGGGGAAAAGAATAAAGAATGAATAAAATAGAAAAGCAAGGGTATGGTCCAGTGGGATTTGGAACGAAGCCCAAGACACAGTGACCCGTTTCCAGAGAGCCACCCAAAAAAACTAGGGGCTTGGATAGAGTTTAGTGAGGTCTGGAGTTGTCGTTCCCTTGTACTTGCCATTAAGCATCCCAATGCTGAGGGCACCAATAAGATCCCACAAATCATTTAGCATGCATGCATCTTCTTTTTGCAAATAACATCCTAAAAATGTCGCAGAGTATCACTTGGTTCTCTTGGCTAGGATGTGACAACGACTTTCAGTTCAAGAGAATCAAGACGACATTGCCTAAACTAGAGGCATGTAAGTTGCTCTCGTCGGTTAGGACCATTTATATCAAACCAACGGCATATTAGCTATCCTATGGTTAGACACACTGAGCCAGTACTCGACCAGGGGCATGTAAGCTGCTCTGTTTGGTCAAGAGTCGTCCATGTTAGGCCAGGGGCATGTCAACTGTCCTATGGTTAGACGCTTTGAGCCAACACTCGACCAGGGGCATGTCAGCTGCTCTATTGGTCGAGGACCCCGGTAATCTGCTGGGGGGTACAATCATCAGATAATCCTGACCTTCCAAGTTTGATGGCCACATCTCACTACTTGAGTACCTGGTCAGAACCAGTTGAAACTAGGGTTTTCCCTCAAAGTTGTGCACAAGGTTTAGTCTGTCCAACAATTCTCTGTCCAGTCAGCTGTAGTTTACAGCCTTTGGCCAGTCTCTCTGTCTCTTACAATATCATTGCGCTGTATCTTTTATCTGTCTGCTTTGATCTTACTAAGTGCTGTTGAACGAAGCAAAAATGAGATCCGTTTCTAAAACAGTGTTTTGAGCATGTCCTGCAGGAGATCGTTTACCCCCTTTCTGAGGAGGTTTGAGCCAAGAAAGCTGAAGCGGATCATGGGTTTCCTTACGATGGTGGTGCCCACAGACTGCTCATAAGTACTCCAAGCATGGAGCAAGCAGTTGACTGAAAGTGATCGTGACAAGCTGCGGATTTGGGGAATCTCTTCAAAGCTTATAGATATCGCGAAGGTGGAGGTTTCCCGATACTTTTTGTGTGTAGTAGCCCGATTCTGGAAATCGGCTCATCATGTTTTCCACATTGGGAGAATTGAACTGTTTCCAACCTTAGAAGAGGTCCACAGAATATATTGTCTACAGATGTTCCTAGGACCCATTGTCTTTATCCGGCGCAACGGGTATTCTTCAGTCTTGAGTGAGCTAACTGGCCTATCAACCAGTGATTGTGGTCGTCAGCTCATCAATTCAGACGGACATTCTCATATGCTGTGGCTAGCCTACTTTGACAAAATAGCTGAAATGTGTGCCTCCCTATGTGACGAGCTTTGGTTGAAAAGCTTTGTTGTTCGCTTCCTAGGAGAATTGATCTTCAGCCATGGCCAGATGGTTGTAAGCATTGAAGTCACTGAGATCGCTTTGGCAGTTGTTACCCGGTAAATAGATCTAGCCCCAGTCATCTTGGCAGAAGCTTACCGGGCTCTGGACAGATCACTACGCCGCTGCCGACACTTTTATGGCTATGGAGCCTTTGTACAAGTATGGTTGGCTGCACATCTGGGTGTAGTAGTCTTATGTCCGCAACGATCAGCCTTCGAATCTTACTGTCAAAGTGGCCATGCGCGCACTCTCACCTCAGTTTAGAAGGAGTACGAGCATTTAGAAAGCTTGACAGAACAGAAAATGATCTGGTGCATTATTCCATCGGCTTCTCATAACTTTGAGGCTTTCTTCAACACAGTCGACATGCGGCTTATCATCCTACCAAGGATGATTGGTGGAGTGGAATATCACCCAGTCCATGTGACGCGGCAGTTCGGTTACCTGCAAGATGCCTTTGTTCAGGGGCAAATGCCAGCACAGTTCCAAGAATATCCCCTGAGCTCTTATACAATGACTAAGGAGCTCTCACGCCTGCTCAATGGCTCCATACGATAGAAGGATCTTGCAGTCATAGAGGGGAAGAGTTGCACAGCAGATTATGCAGCTGAAGTTGAAGAGACCTGGCCAATCTGTAGCGGCGCCCCGAGCCGTATGTGCTTTGCCAAAGCCTCAGGCTCTAAGAGATCCAAAGATGACATACATTCTTAACATTCATGTCATGTTACTGGTTCTTTGCAAATTAAAATACAAGTAATCACTTCACTGACTCTGATAATAAAATTCTTCAGAATGTTTCTGGCTAGCTTGTTTGGTTGCTTATGGTTGATGTGGAACAGAAATCGCCATCACGACAGCACACGCAGGACTGGTGCAAAATTCTACTTTCTTCGGCCTGTCGGCTTGGCACTGGGGACTACCTAGATAATAGTCGAGAATCCTGTGTTGTTGCCCCAACCTAGACAAATGAAGTCTTCACAATTTCTATACCAGGTAGGGCGGAATTCCCTTTTCGCCTATGAACCCTGATCCTAACGGATGGATTCGAGGCCTTTGATTTTCCCATCCATGGTTTGCTCCATTGGAACGAATCCTGGTGCCTTTTTTTCCCATCATAGGTTCGCTCTATTGGAACGAATCCTGGTGGCTTTTTTCCCATCCAAAGTTCACTCTATTGGAACGAATCCTGGTGTCTTTTTTCCCATCCAAGGTTTGCTCCATTTGAACGAATCCTGGTGCCTTTTTTTCCATCCAAGGTTAGCTCTATTGGAACGAATCCTGGTGCTTTTCACCATCCAAGGTTCGCTCCATTGGAGCGAATCCTAGTGCCTTTTCTCCCATCCAAGGTTCGCTCTATTCGAACGAATCCTGGTGCCTTTTTCCCATCCAAGGTTCGCTCCATTGGAACGAATCCTGATGCCTTTTTCCCATCCAAGGTTCTCTCCATTTGAATGAATCCTAGTGCCTTTTTTCCCATCCAAGGTTCGCTCTATTGGAATGAATCCTGGTGCCTTTTTTCCCATCCAAGGTTCGGTCCATTGGAACGAATCTTAGTTCTTTTTTTCCCATCTAAGGTTCGCTCCATTGGAATGAATCCTGGTGCCTTTTTTCCCATCCAAGGTTTGCTCCATTGGAACAAATCATGGTGCCTTTTTTCCCATCCATGGTTCGCTCCATTGGAACGAATCCTGGTGCCTTTTTCCCATCCAAGGTTCGCTCCATTGGAATGAATCTTGGTGCCTTTTGCCATCCAAGGTTTACTCTATTGGAACGAATCCTAGTGTCTATTTTCCCATCCAAGGTTCGTTCTATTGGGACAGATCCTTGTGCCACCCCTTTCGCCTTTGATTTTGCCATCCACGGTTCGTTTTATTTGGACGAATCCTGGTGCCCCTTTTCACATTTAAATTTTCCCATCCAAGGTTTTCTCTATTGGAACGAATCCTGGTGCCTTTTTTCCCATCCAAGGTTCGTTCTATTGGGACGGATCCTAGTGCCCCTTTTCATTTGAATTTTCCCATCCAAGGTTCGCTCTATTTGGACGAATCCTGGTGCTCCTTTCGCCTTTGATTTTCCCATCCAAGGTTCGGTCCATTTGGACGAATCCTGGTGCCACCCCTTTCGCCTTTGAATTTTCCCATCCAAGGTTTGTTCTATTTGGACGAATCCTGGTGCCCCCTTTTCACATTTTGAATTTTCCCATCCAAGGTTTGTTCTATTTGGACGAATCCTAGTGTCCCCTTTTCACATTTGAATTTTCCCATCCACGGTTTGTTCTATTTGGACGAATCCTGGTGCTCCCTTTTCACATTTGAATTTTCTCATCCACGGTTCGATCTATTAGGTTGAATACTGGTGCCCTCCTTTTCACTTTTGATTTTTTTTCCTTCCTTTGGGTTGGTAGCCCGAACTACTTGGATGACTTCTGTGACCAGTCACTTCTCGGTCGGCAAGCACCATGAGTCTTGTCCGGCACTTTTCTCGACAAGTGTCATAACCAATCATGTCTTTTAGGAGCTGATTGGTCGTTAACATGTCAGTATTTGGTCATCTATATTGACTTCTCTGGTGGTTGGCTCTGGCTGTGGCGATGGGACCTCAGGTGCATTCACTAGCTGGTAGCTCGTTTCCATTAACTGTTTTTTCCTTGCAGCTTCGGATAGGGCAGCTTCGAATAGGGCATCTTCGTCAACTCCGAGTGATGATCATCCTTCTCCAGATCCCTCTTCCTTGCAAAAAGGGGTGGGGTGTCTCTGTCAACCTTGAGTGTCAGTCTCTGTTCCATTCGTCCTTCGACCTCGCTCAGGGAGGGGCATCTGTAGACACCCCAATATGCTTGCATAGGCCAAACCCAACAACCACTCCTCACTCTAACAACCACCAACGCAAAACCTAACTACAAAATCCTAACTGACCTAAATAAAAAACTAAACCCTAAACCTAAACTAAACCCTAATCCAAACCCTAAACCTAGGTCAAATCCTAAGTCAAGCCCTAAGCCCTAAAGTCAAACCTCATGTAACTAATTCAACAAACTCAGCCACTTTCTAACCAATCTCCAACAAACTAAACCACTTCCTAGCCAATCTCCAACAAACTAAACCACTTCCTAACCAATCTCCAACAAACTAAACCACTTCCTAACTAACCTCCAACAAACTAAACTACTTCCTAACCAATCTCCAACAAACTAAACCACTTCCTAACCAATCTCCAACAAACTAAACCACTTCCTAACAAATCTCCAACAAATTTTACCACATTCCACTCTAGCCCTAACAACGAACTAAGCCTATAAATAGCCTCCTTGTGCAAGTTGAAGGGGACTTTTGGGACTTTTAGCATTTTGGGGAAAATTAAGAGAGGTGAGCTCCCCAAGCCTTTCTACTCCCAACCTGAGCTACCAGAGAGTTCCTGGAAGAGAGAGGAAGCTCGTGGAGGTGAGATACCTGAGTTCTCAGCCATCTTCGGCGAGCTCTGATGGCCTCTGGTGAGCTCCGACCATTCATTCCATTGCCAGACTAGATACGCTCATCCCTGACCTCAATTATTGTTAGAAATGCTCTCCTAGTTCTCCCCCTATCTTCTTGGTTTGATTCCAGTAGATCCGAAGGTCTCCTCTGGTCGAAATTGAGCTCCCAGGCCTTGCCGGAGTGATTTTCCGGTGGCCTAGGTGGGGGTGCGAATCCACTAGCTGATTCGAGCCCCATAGCCCTGAATCTTCTTCCCTGGACCTCCCTCTTGCTTATCCACTCCTCCGTGCGCCACTCCGCTGCCTCCCGTGGCCATTGCCAGAAGATCATCGTCGACGCCGTTCTGTCACCGGTGCTGGAGAAGAAGACTGCAACCGGTGGAGGAGTACGCACCTCCCACATCTCCGAGCCTCTCTGAGTATCCAAAACGCTCCACGGTGCGTCCCAAGTACTCCTAAGCCTTCAGATCCACACCACATGCCTTGGACAGTCGTCGCAGTCGAGATTGCCGGACGAGAATCGCGTCGACGGTGAGCTTGGTTTGAGGATGGAGGAAGTGCCCCATTCTCGCTTCTGGAAGAGGGGAAAGACTTTTCTCATTGCCTCCAAGCCTCCCTGATCCTTGAGAGCCACGCCACAACCCTCTTGGAGCTCTCTTCTTCCCCGACGTCGTCGTCGGAGTGCCTCGACGGCGAGGTAGGTGGGAGGCCCACTCCCACCGTTGGATGCTCGATCTAGACCATTGGATCTCCTCTCCTCCTCTTCTTCTAGCTTCCCGTGGGGTCTGATCTCAGATCAGACCACGGGGTAGCTTTTAGTGACCTCTCCTGTGGTCAACGACGGCAGAGCTCCATCGTCGATGGCCGGTGCTGCCTTTTCTTTAAAAAAAATAACAAAACAATTTTCTTTTAATGAAGTTCTGAAACTTCTGATATGTTACATTTAGGTTCTTTTGTTATTACAAATAGGTCCTTTTCTTACTCTTAGGTCCTTACTCATTTTTCTTAATTCGTTTGAATAAAGTTTTAACTAAAAATATTGCATTATGCCCCCTGAGTATTCAAAATAATTTTTTCCCAGTTTAAAAGTTTAATAAAAACTCTCAAAGTTTCTTTTTATGCATTTTAATCCAATGTCTTTGCATTTAAGACCCTGAACTTTTCTGAAACCTTTATGAATGCATATTTTTCTGTCAAAATTGCATTTAAACCCCTGAACTTCATCAAAATAACACAGAATGCATATTTCATAAAGCATATTTTTCTAGTTAAATTACAATTTAACCCCTGAATTTTTTCTGAATCATTCTGCAACATATTTTTATGGAATTTCTCTGAATGCATTGTTTTTTTTGTAAAATTGCATTTTAGCCCCTACACTTTGCAGATTTCACATTGAATGCATGTTTTCTAGAGTAAATTTACTAAAATGCCCTTGAAACTACCATGAATCTTTTTTCTTGCATATTTTACCCTGAATTTCCACTGAATTGCTTTAAATGCATGTTTTATTGGTAGAATTGCATTTTAACCTGTAGGAAACTTCAATTTGGCTAGAAATGCATAGATTTGCACATTTGACCCCAGAATTCTCCATAATTGCATAGAATGTGTTTTCCTATGTATTTTTTATGATTTGGGCTTTAGAATTTCAATTTCTATTCAGAATTTGGGTTTTTTGCACAAAGGCCCCTGGAATTTTCATTATTACACTCATACATTCATTTTGCACTTTTTGTCGCACTTTTTCATGCAATTTTCTTGCCTTTTCTTTTTTACTTTGCGCACGCATTTCTGACTTGTTGCGAACTTGGTTTTCTCGTCGTTTCCCGGATTCTTTCCGATTTTCGCATCTTTAGATTTGATTTGGCTTTGCATCGCCTGAGGGCGTACAGTAAATGGCTTAACAAAGCCAACATGGTCCCGAAAAGAGGATTATTTTCCCCAATATGATTTTCTTGGATTTATCCAAATTTCTGCTAATTTGCGTGACGCTTTCTGAGAATTTCTCGATTTTCATGACTTTCCTCATCGTCCAAGGGCATACAGTAAAGCGGCATTTTCAATGCCTACATTTGTCCCTCGGATTAACTTTTTCCCTTTATTTCTTTCTTCTCTTTGTTTTGGCATGTATTTCAGTCATCTTTAGCATGAGCATTCAGAATAAGCAGGCACACACCCATTAGACCATTGGCAAGTAGAAAACCTAGAAAGATCGAGTTTTCTCGGGCGCATGGGGGTGCCTAACCCCTTCCCCATGCGTAACCAGAATCCTTACCCTTTCTCTGACCCGCATTCATTTATCCATTTGACACAGAGAACACATGTTTTCTGCATCTTGTTTGCTTCTTGGTTTTCTTGTGTGTTTGGTTTTCCTCGTCTTCCCATTAAAAGACTAGGTGGCGACTCCATTCCTTATCCTTTCTTATCTTCCCTTGGTGTTTCTGAGTCTTGTCTTCTTCTCCGGATTCACCATCTTCGCCATGATCGTATCGGGTCTCCTCGAGTGCTTCCACGCACCCGGTAGGGGAGAGCAGTACGGGGTTCCACTAGCATGGTCACAGTTTCTTGTCTACTTGCATCCTTTCCATTGCAATATAAGTACATGGGAGGGCATGGTATGGTCACAATCAGTAGGTATGTTCCATTGGTAGGTGTAACGACCCTCAAGTCGCTACCACTTAACCTTGCTACACAATTTCATTTTTCTTTTTAGTTTTTTATTTCAATTACAATTATGTTAATTGTGTAACTAAATCTAAGTACGCTCAACAGGAATAAATCTAATAAACAACAAGAAATAAAACAAAACTACAAACACACCAAAATTCCTGATGTGTGGCAACATGACTCCTCCTATATGCACTAGCAAACCAGCTTTTATCCAGCACTTGCCAAAAACGCTAAAACCAAAGGACACATGAGTGACCACTCAAACAGTTACCTAGCACACACCCACTTAACCACTCGACACACCACGTCGAGGAAAAAGGCATAACTATGCCCCACACAATAAGCACAAGTATCTCACCAATATGCCGCAACACCAAGCCCAAGCAATCCACTATTGCTCGGCAAGTAGCAAATACTCAAAACTATGCCTTTAAAATCATTCTTTTCTATACCTTCTCAAAAACCATGTGCATTTTCTTTCAAAATCCTTTATGCATGCTCAAGATGGCCACTCTTGCCAAATCAAGCCTAAAAGCCACACCAAAGCACACTGCCTGATCCCACATGCTCTTTGTGCGAATCAAACAACCAATGGTGCATGAACACTTTCTATAGCATCTAGAACACCCACAACAACCACAAAGCACAACTATAGAGCCTCTACTCTACACAACATTGTCCCCACTAAACCAAAGCACAACACTAAAGCAACGGAGCCACTGCTCCAAACCACAATGCCACACTAGCACAGCAGCATGGCCTCATTTAGGCCAAAATCACAGAGCCACCACTCCCAAAGCACAACGCCACAATGGTGCAACACCACAGCCTCCACTAGACCAGAGCCCAACTCCTCAACTATGGCTTAGCAAAACCACAAAGAATGTGTCGTATTGCCTAGCACCAAGCAGTCAACACTGGCCACAAGCAATCCTGTGACATGTGGTCTTGATTATCCATTTTTAATTGTAAACCATGGAATTAATTGTAATATTGTATAAATGGTTTATTAATGGATAATCTGTTGTTTCTTGGATATGTGAGCTTGTGGTTGGCTTTCTGTGCACCTGCTTGTGATTTGGGACCAATGTGTAGTCCAATTTGAGGATGCACAGTCGCCTCGATCTGCGTGCCCATTTTTTCCTCTTTTCTTTCTTTCTTTTCTTCTTCTTTCACTCACGAGCTCACCTCACTCCGTCTTCTTCCTCTTCTTCCTCCACTAGCCCATGCCACCAATGATGCTGGTCCATGCCTTCCCATCTTCTCCGACGTGATGGGTGGGCGGCGTGATGTCGGAGGAGGAGGAGATAAGAGAGGCAGAGGCGAGTGGAAGAAGGAGGGCTGCGACGCGAGAAGGACGAAGGAGAAGAGGAACAACGCATGCGAAGGAGGTGGTGGTTGTCGATGTGGACCACTTGAGGAAGAAGCTTCGTTGGGACTGCACCGAAGTGCGGGGAGAGTCACTGGTGTGCGGGAAAGCTCGCCGGAGAGGTATGCGACCCCTCCTCCTCTGTTCTCTTCTTTTCTTCTAATAAGTTAAATGCATGAAAATGATGAAAAATGCATGTAAAATCATAGAAAAATAGTGGAATTGATGAGAATGAGTTGAAATGCATGAAAACCTAGATAGCATGCAGTTAGGATTGAAATTTGTAGGAATATGCACGATTTTGGGATGAAGGCTACAATAGCTATTTTTGAGCTTCATCCCTTTGTGATTTTTGTGTGGATTGTGTGGTTGATAAAATCATGAATGGTTTGTGGGGTTTTGAAGTAGACTCAAGGGTCTACACCCCATGATTTATTGATAATTTGTGATGTGTGTTTCAGGGGTCCGACGGAGGCTCCCACTTTCGACGATTTTATCGACCGAAACAGGGGAATGCCCTAGTTGCGAGAAATTCGATATGCCAAAATCCTAACAGATTAAGCCAGGATACCTTGTTTTGGTAGGCCGAAATCATCCGATCGACCGAATCAGGGATTTTTGGTATACCGAACACCGAAAATGTTTAGTATACCGAACTAGGGTTTTTTGGTATACCGAACCAAGGTTTGATCTACCGATTCTGCCCTGGCCCTGATATACATATAAAATGAAGGATAAATGATTTTAAAGGTGTGTAAGCATGTGTTAATGATGTTTTCCCTGTGTAAATGGCATAGAGGAATATGAAACCCAAATGAGTGGATTTAGGCATGGCTTTGGGGTTTTAGACCCTATAAATGAATAAAATGGTTGATTGTGTGTGGTTTTGGGCATGAGACTCAATTGTGATTTTAAAACACATGGTTTTTCATGAATTGACTTGAGACCCCAGAGGAGGGTCAAGTATTACATGGAAACAAATTCCTACAACGAAAAAGATTGGAAATGGAAATGGTTTTGAAAAAGAAAACTTAAAGAGTTTTGGAAATGAAACATTAATAATGTGTTAAGGAACCACGAGGGTTGGTGTCGACAACGTGGTGGGAGTATGAGGCTCCATTGAAACTAGTTTCCAGACACGACTGTGGTTGCGGAGCTTGAGACTGTGTAGGCTGAGCTTGGGTTGTTGCACCTAGTTCTTCGAGTCACCGAGCTCGTGACGGTGTCGGCTGAGCCTAGGTTATTGAACCTAGTTTTTGGGCCATCGATGGTGTAGGCTAAGCCCTGGTCGTTGCACCTAGTTGTTCGGGTCACCGATGGGACATCAGACAAAGACGTATCCTTGTGCATATATGAAACAGATTGAGGCCGATTGGTCGAGGTAGTGGCATCTCGCACGGTGAATTTCACTATGGTAGTGCAGGGAGGTAGGGGAAATGATGTCCTCGCCTTCTGCTTGTGTGCCTGGTTACCCCTGATCAAGGTACCATCAGTAAAGAAAACTGGAAATGAATAAGAAAAGAATGGGATTTTGAGAAATAAAAGGAATGTGGCTTGTCTGGGATTCGACTTATGAATGGTCCTATAATCCTAGAATAAAACAAGAATTGTGTTTTAACCAATTACCAGCAAGTTTTTATGATTTTGCTCGGGTTCGGGGCATTACAGAGTGGTATCAGAGCTAAGGTTACACATAGTGCACCGGCTTGGTGATGTCCAGTCTAGTGGCTCCCTAGGATTGCACAATAGAGA
Organism: Posidonia australis; assembly: GCA_024699735.1. Taxonomy (NCBI): domain Eukaryota; kingdom Viridiplantae; phylum Streptophyta; class Magnoliopsida; order Alismatales; family Posidoniaceae; genus Posidonia; species Posidonia australis. The sequence goes on from JAMKQA010029640.1 coordinate 11,349, forward strand.
GTCGTGCACCAGAATTTTTAGTTGTTGTGTTTTGTTGTGCTGGTAGGAAGATGTCTCACTGAGGCCGTAGTCGTGGCATGATCCCCGTACCCGACTCCGAGACGGGAGAGGGTAGTGCATGGGGGTGTGAGGCGAGAGTTTGGCAAGATGATGTGGGGCTTCGTTTAGTCCTTCGGTAGCAGCAGTCGGGATGAGGCGAAGAGAGACCCGTGGATTAAGTAGTTCTGCCAGCTAGACGCGCCTACTTTTGATGGGTGCGACACACTAGAGGAGTGTGAGGTTTGGTTCTTGGAGGTGGAGAAGATCCTAGAGCGGATCAAGTGTCTAGCAGAGAAGTGGGTCCAGATCGCCGCATTTCAGCTCAAGGGTGCTGCGGATCAGTGGTGGAGGAGAGTGCGCCACATCAAATTTCCGAATGCGGTCCTACAGATGATCTCTTGGGAGGAATTTCGAGAGGCATTCTATGAGAGGTTTTTCCTTGAGCATGAGAGGGATAAGCTAGACAAAGAATTGAGGAATCTGAAGCAGGGGAGCTAGACTGTGGTAGAGTATGAGTCGTCCTTCTTTCAGCTGGAGTAGTTCTCTCAGGCTATAATTTTTGAGAAGAACAAAGCCAAGAGGTCTGGGAAGGGCTGAACCCTGTGCTGAGATCCAGAGTTATTGGCTTCAGATGCCAGACCTTAGCGGATGCTGTTGAGCTTGCAAGCCGCTATGAGGATGATCGTGGGCTGTTCCAGGAGGAGTATTTCAAGAAGGAAAAGGGGAGAAAGTCTGTCTCTCGACATTCTGTTTCTCGACCCTTCGTTTCTTGACCGTTAGTGACTGGAGTGCCAAGTTCTGGGAGTTCTGGCAGCTCTGGGAAGAAGAAGAAGCAGAAGCAACAGCCTACATCTGGTATAGAAGAGAGTATGGGTTTCAGCCACGTAGGGTCCAACAGCGGCCCCTAGGTGGGACCGTGCCATGTCTGTGGCAAGAAGGGGCATGTAGCGGCGTAGTGTTGGCACAGGTGGAGGAACTTAGACAGTGTAGTGTGCTACAACTGTGGGAAGTCCAGGCATTACCAAAAGGACTGTCCTAGTCAGCCGAAGCCAATAGGAGATGAGCCATGTCAACCTACTACGGGGAGAGTATTCTCCATTGCTGCCATAGATGTTGGTCCGTCTAGAGATGTGGTAGAAGGTGAGTACCAGTGCGGCTGTATTAGTTAAGTCTTGTCCTGTAATAATAGATCCTATGTGTAATTAACACTATTTCTTGTTATGATTACGGTTATGGTGTGTTGATTATAGGATCTTTTCTTGTGGCTAATCGAATGGCCCGAGTCGTATTTGACTTTGGGAGTTCATTTTGTTTTGTCTCTGAGTCATTTGCTTCTGGGAACGGGAATAGGCCAGCCAGGTTGGCATTCCACCTAGATGTAGTCACTCCATTGGGAGAGCACAGTCTAGCGTGGAGATATTTAAGACTGGTTGATATTCAGCTGGGGGACAGGTATTTTCAGGCCAATTTGATCCTAATGGACATGCAGGATTATGATGTTATCCTAGGAATGGATTGGCTGGCACAGCATTCAGCCGTGATAGATTGTGCCAAGAGAAGAGTTCTGGTAGAGTGTCTAGGCTAAGGCTGGTGTATGGTATAGGGCACCAGACCGGGTGAACCCAGAACAGTGATTTCTGCTCTCAAGGCCTATCATCATTTAGCAAGTGGCAGTGTGGGCTATTTGGCCTGTGTGATAGTTTCTACTTCGCCTGTGGTCGTGATTCAAGTCCTACCGGTGGTGAGGGAATATTTCGTTGTTTTTCCAGAGGAATTGCCAGGAATGCCATCGCACAGGGAAGTTGAGTTTGTGATTGATTTGGTGTCAAGATCAGGTCCTATTTCTAAGGCTCCATACAGGATGGCACCTGCGGAGTTAAGGGAGCTCCAGAATCAGCTGCAGGAACTGATGGATAAGAAATTCATTTGTCCCAGTGTCTCACCTTGGGGAGCATCTGTTCTATTTGTTAAGAAGAAGGATGGTTCACTTTGACTCTGTATAGACTACCGGATGTTGAACCAAGTTACTGTAAAGAACAAGTATCCACTGCCCAGGATCGATGATTTGTTGTACCAGTTGTAGGGAGCATTGGTGTTTTCCAAGATAGACTTGAGGTTTGGATACCATCAATTGCGGATCAGTGAGCCAAATGTGCAGAAGACAGCCTTTCGCACCTATTATAGACATTATGAGTTTTCGGTTATGCCATTCGGGTTGACGAATGCTCCAACTGCTTTTATGGACTTGATGAATAGGGTGTTCAGGCCCTATTTAGATTAGTTTGTGGTCATTTTTGTGGATGATGTTTTGGTGTATTCTCCAAATGTTCAAACCCACCGGATGCGCTTGAGGATCGTACTAGAGACGTTGAGGCAGCATTAGCTTTATGCCAAGTTCTCCAAGTGCTAGTTTTGGCTAGAAGAGGTGTCTTTCCTTGGTCACATTATTTCAGGAGAAGGCAACAAGGTAGATCCAGCCAAAGTGGAAGCTGTAAGAAATTAGGCCAGACTGAAGAAAGTAACTGAGATTAGAAGTTTTCTCTGCCTGGCAGGATATTATAGGTGATTCATCCAAGATTTCTCTAAGATTGTTGCACCATTGACCAAGCTGACTAGAAAGGAAGTACACTTTGCTTGGGATTGGTAGTGCGAGGAAAGCTTCAATGAGTTGAAGGCTCGTCTGGTATCAGCCCTAGTTTTGATTTTGCCATTTGGGATTGGCGGTTTCACAGTCTACAGTGATGCCTGTGGAACTGGTTTAAGGTGTGTGCTGATGCAACATGGTAGGGTGGTGGCATATGCCTCGCACCAGCTGAAAGATCATGAGAAGAATTATCCCACCCATGATTTAGAGATGGCAGCTGTTGTGTTCGCCTTGAAAATTTGGAGGCATTATTTATATGGTGAACAGTTCGAGGTGTACATAGATCACAAGAGTCTGAAGTACATCTTTACTCAGAAGGATTTTGAACTTGAGACAGAGGCGCTGGTGGAGTATATTCAGGATTATGATTTCAATTTGTTGTACCACCTAGGGAAAACAAATGTGGTTGCGGATGCTCTGAGTAGGCATACTCATGTCATGGCTAGTCTGATGATTCGTGAATGGAAATTGTTACAGGGACTAGTGGAGTGATGGCCTTGGAGACAGTCTCAGGGAACTGCCAGAGTGATGTAGGCCAATTTGTTTGTTTGCCCGAGGATGATCGAGGCGATTGTCACAGCTCGGTAATATGATTCTTTTGTGTCAGATATCTGGAGGAAGTTGGAGGTTAGTAATGCCCTTCATTTTTCAGTTGGGGTAGATGGTGGGTTGAGGTACGATCTGAGATTATATGTGCCTCAAATAAAGGAAAGCAAGAACAATTTGTTGGATAAAGCCCACCACTCTAGATACACCATCCATCTAGGAAGCACCAAGTTGTATAAAGACTTGAAGAGGAATTTCTAGTGGCTTGGGATGAAGAGAGAGATTGATGAGTATGTGGTGAAGTGTGCAACTTGCTAGATGGTGAAAATAGAGCACCAGAAGCCTGGAGGGACTTTGCAACCTTTGGACATTCCAATGTTGAAATGGGAAAATGTGTTGATCGACTTTGTGACGGGTTTGCCACAAACCCAAAGAAAGAATGATACAGTTTGGGTGATAGTGGATTGCCTTACAAAATCGGCACATTTCTTACCAATGAGAGTGAATCTTCCTTTGGCAAAACTAGCACAGTTGTATGTGGTTGAGATTGTGAGATTGCATGGTGTTCCAGTGTCTATTGTGTCTGACAGAGACATGAGGTTTACATCGAGATTCTGGGGAACTCTGCAGTAGTCTTTTGGCACGGTGTTGAATTTTAGCACTACTTTCCACCCCTAGACGGATGGCCAAACAGAGAGGACCATCCAGACACTAGGGGACATGTTGAGGGCCTGTGCCTTGGACTTTGGTGGTAGCTGGGAAGATCACTTGCCTCTGATTGAGTTTGCATATAACAACAGTTACCACGCTAGTATTGGTATGGCACCAAATGAGGCATTGTATGGTAGACCCTGCAGGACACCCACTTGTTGGAGTGAGGTGGATGAGAGACAGTTAGTTTGGCCTGAGATCGTACAGTAGTACGAGGGCAAGGTGGATTTGATCAGGAAGAGGTTGTTTTCTACCTAGAGTCGATAGAAGAGTTATGCTGATAGAAGGCGGAGACCTCTGGAATTCGAGGTAGGAGAATTCGTATTTCTGAAGGTGTCACCAACCAAGGGTGTGATGTGGTTCGGTAAGAGAGGCAAGTTGAGCCCAAGATATATCGGACCATAGCAGATTACCAAGAGGGTTGGAGAGGTGGCATACATACTAGATCTACTTCTAAAGTTGGCAGGTGTGCACAACACCTTCCATGTATCGATGATGAGGAAGTGTTTGGCTGATGCATCCTAGGTAATACCAGTGCAGCCAGAGGAGCTGTAGGAGGACCTATCTATGGTTGAAAATGTAGTTCAGATACTGGATAGAAAAGAGCAAGTCCTCAGGAATAAAGTGATTCCATTGGTGTTAGTGTAGTGGCAAGACCATGGTATAGAGGAAGCTACCAGGGAGTGCGAGGTGGACATCCAGAGACAGTACCCCTATTTATTTTACTATAGTTGAATTTTGAGGACAAAATTCTTTTAATGGGGTAGGACGTGACATCTGGGCATGATTATCCATTTTTAATTGTAAACCATGTGTAGACACACCAATTTTGAGCTCATTTGGCAACAGGCTCCTCCGGGTGACGCTCTGGTCGCAACCACCAAAACCCTAGCTCACACAAGCCCAATTAGGTTCACACTAGCCCACATGACCCAATAAAACACTAAAACCCATTAAAATTCACTGAGAAGCAAATAAAACACATAATCCAGCTAAAATCCACCTTAAATTCCACAAAACCCTAATAAGAACCCTAATCAAACAAAATCTAATTAAATCCACTTAAAAATCCAACCATAAATCCTAATCCACTTAATCCAGCTAAAA
>JAMKQA010029641.1:0-28057 GCA_024699735.1 Posidonia australis
TTGCATGATTTTTCATGTATATGGTTTTCCTTGTCTTCCATAATAGATTAGGTGGCGACTCCGTTTTATTTTGCTTTTTCGACGTGATTTTGCCGACCGATTTCGCATTCATTTGCGGAATCTCCTCGCCGGCATGGTTACAACACCAAAAGGTATCGATGGATGTACCCTGTGCTGTGTAGTATAGAAATATACTGAGGAACTGAGTTCTCGAGGTGGTTGAACTCCTACACGAGGCAATTCATAGTGGCAGTGTAGTAGAGACAGAGGTTCGAGTCCTTGGGGACTACTTGTGGCTGATCGATTGCCTGTGGCCAAGATGACTCGACAAGTTTTTACACTAGGTGTGTAAGTTGTGGTTTTGAGATGATTTCAGCTGTAGTTTAGCTTTTTGGAAATGCAAAAAGTGGTTTCAAAATGCATATGATTTAATAGATATAAAGATTATGATTTTGAATGACATGGTTTATGAACAAGGATTTACTGAATAAATTTATAAATGTGTTTTGTGAGTTTTGATGTCCTTTGTCCTAGTATAGTTTTAGTGCTACTATGGATGACAATTATGTGTGTCCTTTGGTAACTATTGGTGGTAGCTCTAGATTGTAGTTTCCCTGAGGTTTTGGTTTTGGTTTTTGGTAGACACGTATTGGGTGACAATAGATGTCACTCATGTGTTTTCCTTTGTGATTTTTGTACAAGTGCAGATTAGTAAAGTTGCAGTCCAGTGATAAAATACTTAGTCAAAGCCACATAGTCGAACACCACAAGTCTTGGGTAGTGGTTGTAGTTCTTATTCATTATTAGTTTATTAGTTTTGTTTCCTGCTTTCTTGTTAATTATTTGATTGGTATTTACTTGAGTAGTGTTGGTGCTAGTTTGTAGTGCTGGGAGAATTACAATTGCATCTTTTTGTTGATCAACCAATTGGTAGATGATCAATAGACCAATTATTGATCGACCAAAGATTGCCTGATGATCGATCGATCGGGAGATGGCTAATCGACCGATGGTTGATCGATCTTCTCTGAGATTTCAAGTGGATCTTTGATCGGCAACTCCACTTGTCCAACATCACTCCATGAACCTACATGACATGAAGAAATACCAGCAACCTTTCCTGGATAATAAATAGCAGATTCATTGAACGTCACATTCCATTCGATTAATGATGAATTTTGGTGACTTTGGATCAAGGCACTAGAACCTGAATAATTTTGTTTCCGATGCATAATTGAGGAATATGCATCGCTTGGCCCATGGCTTAAGTTTACCTTTATTGCAATATACATAGGTAATACAACAAAAAAAACTCTTAAATTATAGTAATCTACTAGCTTACTATACCATAATGTTTTTGGCATCTTGAAGTTTAGAGGTGTGGAGGGAGACCAAATGATTAGATACACTACTATGGATACAGCCTTCACCTAGAAGTTGCTCCCAAAATTGTTCAACAACATGCATCGAGCACATTTAGGGAAAGTTTTATACATTTGCTCGGCCACTCCATTTTGTTGAGGATTGTCCTTCCTTGTTTGGTGTTGAGCAATGATAGCTTTTTTTTGCAAAAGTTTGTAAACTCAGAAGAATAGAACTCTAATCCATTGTCTGTTCTCAATCTTTTCACCGTCTTACCTGTCTGATTTTCCATGAGGGTCTTCCATTATTTGAAGTAAGAGAATTCTTCAAACTTGAGTTTGAGGAAGTTGACCCAAACTTTCCTAGAGTAATCATCAATAAAAGTCATTGCATATCTTGTGCCACCCTTAGACGGAACACGGGAAGGATCTCATCGGTCAAAGTATATATAATCCAACGTACCATTGGTGCTATGGATGCTAGTTCTAAAGTTGACCCTCTTTTGCTTTTCGAGAACACAATATTTGTAAAAGTTTAGCTTCCCAATGGCCTTTTGATTGAGCAAGCTTCGCTTAGAGAGAATGGATAGGCCATTCTCACTCACATGTTTGAGCCTCATTTGCCTTAGTTGGGTGGTATCTACTTCGGTGGTGGACACTACTACTGATCCAAGCACAGTCGAGTCGAGCAATGTGTACAAAATTCCTAATTGGGTTGCTTTCATTAGGATGAGAGTACCATTGTTGACTCTTAGTACTCCTTTATCGCTAGTGAACTTGTAACTGTTTGATTCAAGCGTATCAAGTAAGATTAGGTTCCTCGCTAGTCTAGTGACTTGGCGAACATTGGTTAGCATTTGGACTATGCCGTCGTACATCTTGATTTTGACCAATCCTCTCCTAACCATCTGGCAAGCCGAGTCATTTTCCATGGTCACAACTCCACCTTCTATTGATTCATTCATGGAGAACAACTCCTTGTTTGCCGTCATGTGGTAAGAAGAACTAGAATCAAGGATCCAGTCATCTTTAGATTATGCAGATGTGGTGGCAAGGAGGACAAACTCATCTTCAGTAGCAACATTAGCTTCGACGAGCTGCTTTCTAGCATGCTTCTCTTGTCATTAAATTTTATTCTTCAACTTGAAACATTCTTCAATGATGTGGCCCTTCTACTTGCAATATGTGCAAGACATGTACTTGTTCCTTGATTTGGATTTGCCGACCGATCGACTATTGCTCATTCATTCCTTCGATTGACCCTCACAATTAAAGCCTCAAATTGACTTTGGGAAAAGCTGTAAGCACTTTATCGATCAACTCCTTTGAGACTAGAGCTACTTTGACCTCCTCTCTGTGGAGATCATATCTTTCCCAACCAACTTGGTCTCTTGGAAGTTTTTATATGATGGAGGTAACATGCACAATAAGAGAATAACTTGATCTTTATCTTCTATTTTAATGTCGTAGTTTTTCAAATCCATGACGATAGAATTAAATTTATCTAAATGAGCTTTAAGAGACATACCTTCTGACATACGAAAATAAAATAGCTTCTACTTTAGATGAATCTTACTAGTGAGAGATTTGGTCATATAGAGTGATTCTAATTTCAACTTCAAATTTGCTATAGTCTTCTCTTGGATTACCTTTCTCAAGACCTTGTTTGATCACGAGAGTTGTGTCATTGCTAGTGCCTTTTCATCAATCTCTTATTTGTCAAAATCCAACATGGAGGTTGGCATCTCATCATTTCCTAAGCTCCTATTTGAAACTTGGATAAAGCCAGAATTGGAACTACTATTCCATTTGACAAGCTAAAAAGTGAAATAGTAATTCTTATTCTGATTTATTTATTCTAAAATAGCTATTCTGTAGGAAGAATGAAATAAATTTATTTTGCTAAGTTATTCTGATACATGTATGTATACGATATGTTTATTTTTTATTTAAAAATTAATGCATATATAATATGATGAATACATATTTTAAATTAGTTATATATCGTAATAATAAAGTTGATTATTATTAATCTACATATTTTCCACTTATTTCAATACTTATTTTGATACTTATTCCACTTTTCATTCAAACTAAAATATCTTCCTATACACACTTATTCACATTTAAAAGAAAATCACTTTCAAACTGAATAGTAAACTATCAGAATACCGATACTACTTTCCACTTATTCTTATTTTTTTAATTTTACATCTAAAGAGGAGCTAAAAGCACCTTCTATTACCCTTTCTAAACAAGGAGGGCTCGCATCTTGACCTACCGGAGGCTAAAGTTAACGATGCAATCGAACTTCTTAATCTTGAGCTTGATCAACATGCTTGGCTCTAATACAAATTTGTTGGGTTTGAAGTATGAGTCAATCAAGTGAAAGACAAATAAGATCAAGATTACAATCGTAAACACAAGGAATTTATGTAGTTCAATTGGATGTGTGGCGATCAACGTCCATAGGAGGAGAGGTGCAAATTCTACTAAACAACAACAAGTGTGCAAGGACTAGAAACCAAAGGAGAAAATATGCGAAACCGTAAAGCCTTTCGCTCCAAATCACGAAACCCTAACCGCTGCTCGGAAGCCCTCCTTCTCCGTGCCACCTCATTCGACTGGGAGGCCTTTAAGGCTAGCCTTACGGAGGAGGAGGACACCTCTTCTCCCGCTGCTCCGATCCGCAACACTCGTCGCAGATCTCAGAGATCCCATGCTGTGGCAGACTCTGCCACTTCCCTCGAGTCCGAGGAGAGGCTCCGGGCGAAGAGGAACGCACTTCCATCCGATGGCACACCGATCCATAGATCGAGGAAGATGATCCTCCCTTCCTCGCCGGTATGTGTTGCCATGGTGCTTCCTCCTTTTGTTGCCTCTCTCTGCAACAGTATCCCACCTTCGGAGGCAGATAACCTCCTTCCCTTGGAACCCAGCTCTCTGCTAGGGTTTTCCTGTCGGAATATCCACTTGCGTGGTGGCTCTGAATTTTTTTTTGGCCTCCTTGGGTCGCTGTTAGGGTTGGTATATGACAGCTCATTATCTCCCATCCCTCTAGCAGTTAATCTAGATCTAACTGTGGATTTTTTTATGCATGTTAAATCTTTACATTTTAGTTGGTTTATGGATTTGAATCTCTGTCGTCTGAGCTCGGATATGGCTCCCCTCTTGTTTAGGTGGAGAAATCTCCCGTCCATAGTCGAGTTTTTTGAGAGATCTTACTCTAGGGATCTTGTTCAGACTCTTTTCTTCTTTTTGTGTTCCTGTATTACCGTGGGAACACTGTAAGCCCCCGTTTAACATGGACCTACATCCAGATACTTCTTGGGGGTCCAACGCTTTAAACTATACCTGCGAGCCTTGTGCCAACCCTGACCCTGACTCGACGCTCGAGTCCCGAGCTGGCGCAGACCTCTCCCACCACACTTTGGCTCATGAGAGCTTATCTGACAACGGCCATTTATTGTGCAGCTCTCCTGCCTCTCTTTACGACTGCCTATCGTTTCTGTTTCCTGTCCGCTTGGCTTCTTTGCCTCTGATTTTCCCCAAATCCGACTCAGAGCCACGCACACAGCTCGAGGCTCAAATTGAGGCAGAGCAATCCCACTCCATTACGGTTAAGTGCTTTTATGACAATTGTCATTTCAAGCACCGCTTATTTGTCACTCACGACGCCTGCCTGTCGCTTCTGAGTGCTGTCTGCACGACTCCCTCGCCCCCCTTTTCCAGTGATGGTTCTGGTCTCTCTCTCGCATGATCTTCTGGCGCTGAGATACCCTCTGACATTCTGGATGCTTCTTTTTTTCCCCCATCTTTTGGCTCTCGTTTTGCTCCCCTTGCCTCCCCTACCCCTGACCAAAGGAGCAAAGAGTCTCATTCCTTTGCTGTGCCAGCGGAGTGGACCACGGTGAATCGTCGGAAGCCCTGCCCTCCCCTGGTAACCTTCTGTCGAGCCTCCGCCCGTTGCTTTGGCTGTGGCCTTCTAGGCCACATCAAGAGTAACTGCAAATACTCGGGTTTATGTTTTCGCTGTCTTTCTCCTACTCACTCTGTGGCTATATGTAAATTTTTCCAGGAAGGGAAACCGGTCGCTCCTCCCCCAAGCATGGCGGGCCTCTCCCCTCACTTCCCTACCATCATTCCTCCTTCCGAGGCTACCTGCGATCTTCTCCTCTCCCTCTCCTGCTGTGCTCTAGTGTCTTCCACTCCACCCAGCTAACCAAGGAGCTTCTCGAGCACCACATATCGACCAACTGGCCCTTGGCTTCTAGGGTCGAAGTCAAGGTTTCAGCCCCTGATAAATTTCTCCTGAGATTCTCCTCCCCTAAGATAAAGATAGACACCCTGAACCTCTACGATTCTTCCTTGCAAACTCTTTCAGCTTCTTTTACCCATTGGACCCCACAGTCTAATGCGGTCTTTACCCTCAGAGAGGAGGGAGTGTGGGTCAGACTAGAAGGTATCCCACACCACATTTGGAATGTGGATGTTTTTAGATGTATGGTTGCTGACTTTGTGGACCTCCTAGAAGTGGATCTCTCTGTTGAACGTGCAAAATTGCAAAGTTTTGCTCGGTGCCGTATTTTGTTGCATCACGGGAAAGATTTGCCCGATACTCGTTTCTATGCTTTTGGTCGTATTGTTTATCCAGTTAAGTTCAGACCTAGTTGGGATATTTGCGGCCCCTCCCCCCTGTTCAGCATACGCCTGCAGCCTGGCCCTCTAGGCCTTCTCCCGTCACTCATCAGAAAGCTCCCCCACCTAGTAGGAAATCCTTCAAAGCTACAAAGAGCTGGCGTGGGAATAGGTCCAAGAAAAACTCTAGACCTGGGGTAAATGTTTGGACTAGGTCCTCATCTCTACCACATGCAAGTGATCCTCCTCCTGGTTCCACGGGGATTCTCCCCACCCCGTCTGTCTCTGAAGGTTGGTACAAAGCTTCCCCTTCTCCTACTACTTCTGAAGGTTGGAACAAAACTTCTCCCACCCCCTTCCTTGGAAGGATGGTATAAAGTTTCTTCCTCCCTATATAACAAAATGGATTGTTCCCAGGGAGGCAACACTCCTGCTACCCTCGACGAATCCAACTTCGTCCAAGCAGAGATTCGTGCCAGGAATCTTTCTGTGGGAAAGTTCAAGAAGCTTCTGGCTTTGTATGATTGTATGGAGAAGGAAGTAACGGCTGAGAAACCCACTGAACAACATCCCTCCTACCCAGACACCCCGATTCATGCCCCAGGTACTATTGTGAATTCCTTAGATTATATTTCTCGTAATGTTGTTCTTGCTAATGTTGATGCTTTGCCTGCCTCCCTTCACTCTAGTTGTGATTTTTGTATGGCTAATAGGCATGATAAGGACTTAGACCCCTTGACTTGGGACTCCTATCAGCACTTTCAAGAGTTTTGTAGAAAGATCGGTATTTCCCTTAGAACCAATGTAGAGGCACATAATTTTTTTTCCCAAGTTAGGCTCGATCAAGGGAAAGATCCCATTTCCCTGAGGGATCAGAGTTGCTCTTGTGAGAGGGACTCCCCCTCTCGTTCCTCTAATATGTGTTAATGATCATTGCAGCATGGAATATTAGAGGTTTAGGATAGTGCTCTAAATCACGTGCTGTTCGTAATCTAGTTAGATTACAGAAATGTGACATCCTCATTATTACTGAAACTAAGAAAGATGAATACACCCTTGCCTTGCTTAGAGCTTTAGGGGGAAAGAAAATTACTTTATGGTTATACCTCGCTTCTTCTGGTGCTTCTGGAGGCATTTTGATTGGTTGAGATGACAGAAAGATGAGCCTTAAGACTCACCTTTCGGGCCTTTACTGCCTTTCTTTACACTTTCTATCACTCGAGGACAACTTCGAGTGGTGGCTCACTGGGGTATATGGACCTTGTGTATTCAGACTTAAGTCTGATTTTATTGAGGAATTGCGAGGTCTCAGCCAAGTGGTCAATGAAAACTGGGTCATAGGTGGAGATTTCATCTTGATCAGATACTCTCACGAGCATTCCTCTTGCCCTAGGATTTCTACACATATGTCAAGGTTCAATGACTTTATTGATGGTAAAAATCTGATGGATCTATCCCCCATTAACTGCTCTTATACTTGGTCTAACCTTCAGGCTGAACCTACGATGGTCAAACTTGATCGCTTCCTTGCCTCTACTTCCTGGTTGATCAAATACCCCAACTCTTTCTGCTCTGGGAAGGCTAGAGTAGTTTCTTATCATGTCCCAATCATATTGAACACTGTAAAGCAAAAATGGGGCCCGACTCCTTTTAAATTCTACAAATCCTGGCTCCTTTTTGAAGGATGTCAATCTCTTATTCAGGACTGCTGGATGAAGTCGAGAGATTTATTTTATTCAGCTAATCCTCTGGCTAGGTTTACTTATAAATTGAAATTCTTAAAGCAAAGTTTAAAACGTTGGATTGGCCCGATTATACTGAAAAGAGATCAGTTATTAAGTGACATTGAATCTCGTATACAAAACATTGATTGCTTAGCAGAGTATTCTATCCTAAATGAAGAGACTCGGAGAGAGAAACAAGCTTTGCGAGATAAGCACTTTGAATTTTTAAAAGAAAAAGAGCTTTTCTTGAAACAAAAATCCAGAATTCAATGGCTGAAAGAGGGAGATTCTAAATCTTCCTACTTTCATAATGTGGTCAATTCTCATAGACGAAATAATGCTACCTTCTCTCTTACTGTTGACTCCACTATGATTACATCCCCTCTGGCTATTAGAGAGGAAATTGAAAAACATTTTTACCAACAATTCAACAGTCAAGAAGGATTCAATGCCTTCCTTAACTGGGACCGTTTGGTTCCCAATAAGATCTTCGATCCTGATTCTCTTGAAGTACCATTTTCAGAGGAAGAGGTCAAGGCAAACTTAACTAGGCTCCCTGGGGACAAAAGTCCTGGACTTGATGGGTTCCCTATATTCTTCTTCCAACAGTTCTGGGATCTGTTGAAAGAAGATATTATGCATATTTTTCATCACATTTTCACATCTAGTGATCCAGATACTCTCTCCCCCTTAAATCAGACCTTTATTGTTCTTATTCCCAAATGCTTAGGAGCTAATACAATCGCAGAATTTAGACCTATAAGTTTGGTGAATAGCATTTATAAGATTTTCACCAAAACTCTAGCTTCCAGGCTATCCCCTACTCTTAACAAGGTCATAGACAATTCTCAGTGTGCCTTTCTCTCTGGTCGCTCTATCAGGGACTGTTTCCTGGTAGCCCAGGAAACTCTACACTTCATGAATTCCTCTAAGGTTTCAGGCTTTATTCTGAAGTTGGATTTCGAGAAGACTTTTGATAAGGTCAATTGGGAATTCCTCCTTGATTCCCTACAGGGATTAGGCTTTTGGGCGAAATAGATATCTTGGGTAAAGATGTGCATCTCTTCTGCAAAATTTTCCATTCTACTTAATGGCACATCCCACGGCTTCTTTGGAGCTACCAAAGGACTGAGACAGGGGGACCCTATATCCCCCTTACTCTTCATTATTGCTACCCATGTCTTGAATCGTATGCTACAGTTAGCATTAAGCCACAAACTTATTCAAGGCATTCAATTCCCACATGGGGGTTCTCATGTATTAAACATTCAATATGCGGATGACACCATTTTATTCCTAGCTGATGGTGTTGAAAACATTGTGAATATAAAACGCATCCTGTGCTGCTTCCAATCTTGCTCAGGCCTCAAAATTAACTTCTCTAAATCTTCTCTTACTGGGATTAAGGTAGGTCTAGGCTCAATAGATAATGCATGTAAACTACTTGACTGTAAGTCTATAGTCTTGCCTATCTCTTACTTGGGTTTACCCCTCCATTATAGGAGGGCCACGCGTAGGGACTTGTCTCCTGTTATTGAGAAATTGTCCTCCAAATTATCCCATTGGAAAGCACATTTTCTCTCTCTTGGTGGCAGGTTGACACTGATTAACTCAGTTTTATTAGCCATTCTCACGTATTTTATGTCTATATTGCATATGTCTAGGCAGGTTGAGAAAGACATTGACAGGATTAGGAGTAACTTCCTCTGGAAGTCAGATCCTTCTGTCGGGAAAGGAATGCATTTAGTTAAGTGGGGTTTACTTTATAGACCTAAACAGCAAAATGACTGGGGGATCATTAACCTAAGAAACTTTAGATTAGCTCTTAAATCTAAATTAGCTTGGCAATTACTCTCCTATGATAGCCAAGCCATGTGGAAAGATTTAGTGAAGGTCAGATATATGCATCATTCTTGGCTTGGGGCTATTTTAAACATTTCCACTAACTATTGCTCCCCCTTATGGCTTTGCCTCAAAAGCAGTTTTGATATTGTTAATTGCTTCTCTTCCCACCACCTGTGCAATGGATAAGACATCTTATTCTGGGAACACGTATGGTGGAATGACAAAAAATTAAAGCATCTACTCCCTCAACTCTTTTCTATTTGTAGATGGAGGAAAGCCACTGTTAATAAAATCTGTGAGATTTCTGGAACAGACTTTAATAAGTTGATTGATCATTCTAAAGTCCAGCTAAATGACTGCAATATCTTGCAACATCAACTCGATATGCTGGTATATATTATCCAATCTACTACACTGGGGGTGGAGAGGGATGTCATATCCTGGACCCTTACTTCTTCTTCTAACTACTCTGTTAAATCCTATTATAATGTTTTGAATGATGATGGATTGAGATTCAATCTCTTTGAGCAAGTATGGCAGACCTGGGTCCCGCTCAAGGTTAAATTATTTTCATGGCTTGTTATTTACAATAAGAATCTCACTAAGGAGAACTTGGCAAAAAGAGGTTGGGTCGGCCCACCAAACTGCATTTTCTACAACCTAAATGCTGAATCTAATAACCATTTATTTATGTTTTGTGAATATGCTTCCTAGATTTGGCAGTTTTTCTTATATTCTCAATTATACCCTGGCTTTTATAACCTGTGCTACTTGTTTCAGCATAAACCTGCGCTTAAATTTTATTTAAGTTACTACGGCTGGTATGTTTTGATTTAAGTTATTCTTTGGGTAACCTGGAAAGAAAGAAACAGCAGAATTTTTCGTGGTTCTTTTAAACCTTCTTATATTATTATTTCCGATATCATTGGACTAATGGGGCAATGGTTAGATTCTCTTTCACCAGGGTTTGAGAAGGAAGATCTGAGGAATTCATTATCCTCTATGAAAGCTGCTTGGACTGAGAATCATCCAGCTTCTTCAGATGCTCCTCCCCCTACTACTGATTCCATCTTACAATAGACTGTTGCTGCTAATGACATGGGGTGGTAGTGTTAATAGTATTTTTATGATAGCTGAACTTGAATTGCCAGGTCCGCTGGTTGGTCTGTACTTATGGCATGAACATTGCCTTTACTCTTTCTATGTTTTATTTTGTGATATCTGGACTCCTGATTTCCTTGGAATTTTTTTCCTTGGGATAGATATCTAATACTACTTACCATTGCCAAAAAACAACAAGAGTGCAAGTATGAGAGAAAAAGGAAGAATAGACAAGGAAGAAGGGACTTTTTACTCTCCAAAGTAACTCTTAAGAATAAACTTGTTTCATTCTCTATGACAAACTTATGCATACTTATACACACAAGTGCACTTAGGCGTTTCACCAATGCTCCACAATCAAGAGCTTGTCTCTTAATCTTCGGCATTAACCTCAATCCATTTAATGCCTTGTTTTAACTCCAAGCTCTATTGTAACAAGTATAATGTCAGTAACATTCTTACTTGATTGAGCTTGCTATAATATTTGTTGAATGAGTCACCTGATCGAGGTCGGACCATCCCAGTCGATCGGCTTGAAGATTGAGAAAAAAAGAACAGGTTCGAGCAGACACTATGCTCTAGTCGATTGACTAGTTAGAAGACACTTGATCGATCGACTGGGCAAGTCATCCCTTGACATCTATGGTGAACAATGCAAATCTTGATTACTCGCTTGCTTGCTTGTGTGTCGTGTGTTGTATTGAGCTTGTGTATGCCGAACTTGCATGTGTCGAACTTACATATGTCGAACATACTGCCATCAAGCAATGCACATGCCGAACATGCATGTGTCGAATCAGAAATTATAGGCATAATTAACATAGTTCAGATGAGAAATGTGTAACACCATAGTGTCCGGTATCAAGGCAAGTTGTAGATCTTTCCTAGGCCACAGCTTGCGGGGGCATATTAGCGTTTGCATTTGTCCATAGTTTATAAAACCATAATCATGAATTATAGCAATATATCTTGTAGATTATTGTGATTGCGTTCACCACCTTTTCTAACATAAATAATGCTTTTAACGTTTAATACACCTGCCTTCTCACGATTTGTGTGAGAAAATTCAATTTTTGTGTGACTTCTTCCAACTAAAGAATGAAGCAGAAAAGTAATAGAAGAAAAGTACAAGAACTATCTAAGAAGAAGATGATGATGAAATAACAAATCGCAACTTGACAACTAATTCTGCAACCAAACATATTTTCGAACATGTATCCAAAAATCACAAATCTTATAAAGAATATTCTGCAGTGATTAAATTTACAAACGAACAACCGGAATGTTCTGCTTAATGAGAGACGCTGATATCAACATCTCCCACTCAAATTCTGTGCTGACAATCTAGAATGCATGGATTATAAATAAAACTTCTTGTTCATTGACACTCATTTGTGTTGTTGATTAAATGAATAGATATCACTTATTAATGAAATGCTTACTACTACATCTTCAAACCTCGTTACTCGTCTTGTCTTCTACCTGCAGACATACTTAAGAATTCCAGGGATATGAACGTCATGGAAGTAGTAGTCCCAATCGATCATTTTGGGGTCGAACCAGAACATTTTTGCCTCGTCGGCATCGGTCTCCACTGAGGCCTTCAGTCTCAATTTTTCCAGGTTCAGGTCATCAAAGCTGCAAGTAACATGAAAACAAGACGATCATCCAAGAAAAGGATTAATGGTGGAGGTTACCTTTCATTGGGAAGAAGTAAGATATCCCTTACCATCCCTTGAAGAATGCATAAGGCTCGTACAAGTCTACCAAATGCATAACAAATTTGTATTTCCTGCTGAGTTCGTTGTATCTGTTCGACAGCAACCCACATAATGCCGTATTCACCAATCCTAATGCCTACAAATAGTGTACTTTTAGGAGCAGTTCACGTTAATTAAGGTGCATGCATAATAACCACTACTTAATTCTGTAATTAATAGATGGACATTGAGATATATTGCTGCAGCCTACATGACCGAGAGCCTACCTCTAACGGTAGCTTGTATTTGAGAGCCATGTATCCACGGAAGCTTGCCATTGTCGAGAAGATTGTAAGCTTGTGTGTCTCGATGATCCTCCCATCCTTCCCGACCCGAGGGTTTTCGCAGAAGTAACGATGGCCATTTTCGAGTAGGGTTGCGTAGGACACCGGATTTCTCACAGATGAGCTGACATGGTAAATGTATTCGGCTGGTTGATTTGAGTGAGCCACCATGGCCACAATCATGGCGTTGACAACCAAGTCACCTGGGATCTATATCATCAGCGTGCCAAGAAGTTAGTTGCCAGAACATACATAATAAATTCCTGAATAGATATGCAAGTTGAGTGTAACCTAGAGTACGGATGGATCAGACTTACCACATCCATGATCAGGTCCATGTCTCCCAAGAAGCAACTGAGCTTTCCCTTGGCATAGCCGATGATCAGGCTATCAATGGTCCTGAATGCATGGCCAAATGAGAAATCAGTTCATTATGATGAATGCACTAGATTGCTACAATTTTAGCCAATATTGTCACTGTCAATCAAAGGGCTTTGACAAGGCAATACGGTTGCCCATCTAAGCTCAAACTTGGCCACTAGGATTATCCTTGATCGGCTGAGGCAAAAATCTGTTTATTTATTTAGAAAAGATGGCTTATCCTGATAGAGACTATGAAACCACGCCACTTTAATCAACTTAAGTCGAATTAATTCTGGATTTAGTCTTATCAGAGTAATGACTGCTAAAAAAAAAAGAAGATCAAGTTTATCAATACTGACTGATTATCTGTGGTGTGATAAGCTCAAAACTCAATACATGGGCCTTTCAATATTTCCTTTGCCAAAATGTGCTGGTTTAATATCAGCAACATCAAGATATGAATAATGAGTTAAGCTAGCCCATTGCATATAAGTGATAAGTTTAACCCACTAATCCATGAGTCACTGTAGAATAAGATCAAAATCATGAAATCAGTGGTAATGAGCTATGTCTCTTTCATAGCTGTGTCGTTAATTCTATCTAAAAACTGGAGTTTTTCAGGTGAATATATATATATATATATATGTGTGTGTGTGTGTGTGTGTGTGTGTGTGTGTGTGTGTGTGTAAGGAGATATTATGATTCGGGTAAAGACAAGAATAATTGCTCCTTGGTGAAGACCAAGGGAAAGCAAATCTTAATGGAAAAACAGTATAGAATTTGAGTTATTTATGGATCCAATGAAAGTACACCTCATGTTTTATATATAGTATCTTTACATCCAAAGCTTAGTGAGTTTCCTCTCTTCTATTCGTTGCATCCGGTTCACCCTCATTGCATGGGTGACTCCATCTAGTAGATAATCATTTCCTCTCTCAGGTGGCTTCCTGCCAGCCCTTTCCGAGCAAGGTGTTACACTAATCACCTACATTTTATCTTTTCAGTTATTCTAAAAACGACCATTGTGCTGGCCATCGAGGTTGCAAATAGGATTCGGATTTGGTTCAGGTCAACCAATCCAAGCCTATGCCATGGGGGTTTGGACTGAGCTCAGCCTGCTCTACCCAAGTTCAAGTCAGAAATAAGAGGCTCCTTCCGGCTCATCTATTATTCAAGCCAGACCAGCACCGAATATTGGTTAAACTTATTTCATCGGTAAACATAATACCTAAGTGCTATTATTATATCAGAACCATAAACCTTCGATGTTTGAAAATTAGTAAGCACATAATTAAACCCATCAAAACAACATACTCATAAAATAATTTTTATAAAAAAAATGTGCACGAATTTCATCATTATAATTGTGGGATGATTGTGAATGATAGTGCTTCTAGTCACTTTTTATGTTGACATAAATTATATTAAGACCACGGGCTTGACCTATATCCTCACGCCATGGTCTAGACGTGTGTTGGGTTGCGCTCGATCCGAAGCCATCCGTGCTGTTTCTACCATTTGTGTTATTATTAATTGTTGCAATCTAACTACATCAATGACATGATCTAAAGATCCAGTTACGTATTCAAATTTGTTGAGTTTATGTCTTGAATTTACCGCTTACAGCTTGACAGACATTTATTTCATTACATATAGCCACTACAACTCAGGAGAAAAATAGACATCCAGATTGGACATCCATACCAGACATCTGTTGATGCATCCTCTCGATAAAATAGAAAAACAGACATCTACTGAAACACTACGTCAACATAATGGAAAAACAAACATCCACGCCAAACTTCCGCTTCGCTTGGAGTTCAAATTCAAAGGTTCAAACACATGTTCGTTACAACTGTTATAAATATATAACAAATTTTAGGATTTTTTAACCTATGGCTTTTTAACTTGTAATCCTACACGAAGACGATGACTATTCTCCTACACTTCCTCATCATTCTTGTACTACCAAAATAGAGTGGATTTGAGCTCTTCTTTGTGCGTGAACATAAGTTTCAACCGAACCACGTAAGATCTTTGTATTTTGTAGTGTATTTTTCTTTCTCTCTTCCTCTCTTGCACTATTTCTCTCTTCCATGAGATTTTGGTGTTAGTTTTGCATTATTCGACACATCCTCCACATGTTTCAATCCATATTCCACAATCCCTTTGACGTACGTCACCATAACAAGTGGTATCAAACTCTTGTTACTGGGTTGTTCAATTGCCCATTTAAAGATGTCTACAACCAAGTTTGAGATTGATAAGTTCAACCAAGATGTCAACTTTGGTTTTTGGCAAGTGAAGATGTGTGGTTGCTTGATTCAAAATGGTTTGAAGAAGGCCATCCTTGGAAAGAAGATGAAATCAAACACCATAACGGAAGAACATTGGGAAGAACTCGACGAAATGGCATTGACTATGATTCAGTTGTCTGTATCCAATGAAGTTTTACTAGAGATTATTCATGAAGAAAGCATAACGAGTGCTTGACGGAAGCTTGAATCTTTATACATTACGAAGTCCCTTATTATCGTCTACATTTGAAGCAAAGATTTTTTATGCTTCGCATGAATGATGATATACCTATCAAACATCATATGGATGAGTTAACTTATATTATTATGGATTTAAATAATGCCAATGTCAAGAATGAAGATGAGGACCAAGCTTTGTTACTTTTATGCTTGTTGCCATGATCCTTCAAGAATTTTTGAGAAATATCTATGAGAAAGACTCTATTTCTTTAGAAGATGTAAAAAGTCTTTGCTCTCCAAAGAATTGATAGATAGAAAATTAACCCATGAAGGAAATGTGAAGAGTGAAACCTTACTCATGAGATGAAGTTTACTGGAGAAAGGGTCAAACAATAACAAGAATAGGTATAGATCAAAACCAAGGTAAGATCCAAGTTTTGCAATTACTGCAAGAACAAGGGTCACGTTTTGAAGGAATGTTATAAGCTACAAAACAAAGAAAAGAGAAAAAATGTCAATGAGAACCAAGGCAAGACCGATAAAGTCTAAGCAAATGTTGTTGATGAAGATTCAGATGGTTGTGTACTTCTTGCCAAAAATAAAAACAAGTATAAGAATGAGTACATACTTGACTTCGGTTCTACTAATCAAATATGTCCTAATAGAGATTGGTTCTTCACGTATAAATCTATTGATGATATAGATGTGCTCATGAGGAATGACTCACCATGTAAAATTGTTAAGAAAGATACAATTCAAGTCAAGATGCATGATAGTATAATAAGGACATTATCCAATATTCGTCATGTTCCAGATTTGGCAAAGAATCTCATTTCTTTAGGTACTCTTGAATCAAACGAGTTGAAATACTCAGCTGAAGATGGAGTTTTGACAATTTCCAAAGAGACTCTAGTGGTTATGAAAATCCACCATGTTGAAAGTGTATATATCTTGCAGGGAAGAGCAGTCATAAGTTCAAGTGCATAAGTAACATCATCATCACTTAATCTAGAAGATGATACAACAAGATTGTGGCATTTGAGGCTAGAACATATAAGCAAGAACGAGATGACATTGTTAACCCAACGGGGACTCCTCAATGTCCAGTGCAAAACCAAAAGCAAGTTAGACTGTATTCACTCAAATTTGTTGGATTCGTCACGTGTTCCATCCCTCAGAGGTGCTTTATACATGTTGAATTTTATAAATTACTTCACAAGAAAGTAAAAGTCTACATGTTAAAGCACAAAGATGAAACATTAAAGTACTTCATGCAGTGAAAAGCTTTAATGGAGAATCAAATAAGAAAGAAAGTCAAGTGGCTCAGAACAGATAATGGACTTGAATTTTGCAATCCACAGTTTGATAAATTTTACAAATACGAAGGCATTGAGCGCCATCATACTACCTCTTACGGTCCTTAATAGAACTGTGTCATAGAATGAATGAATCGAACTCTTGTTGAGAGAGCTTGATGTACATTGTTGAATGCAAGCCTTTCTAAATCCTTCTAAGCCAAGGCTATGTCTACTGCCTATTACTTCGCGAACTAATCTCTGCCACCATCCATTATTTTTCAAACTCCCAAAGAGGTATGGTCTAGCATTCCTATAGATGACTCTAAATTAAAAAATTTTGAATGTCCTACATATGCTCATTGTAATGATGGAAAACTGAATGCTAGAGCTAGAAAATGTATTTTCTTGGGTTATGCTTCTAGTGTTAAAGGCTATACATTGTGATGTACTGACACAAAAACACCTAGACTATTAATAGGCATGAATGTTGTCTTTTATAAATCAGCCTTGTTATCTTCAGAGGAAGATTCTATTGCTTCTGATGATACCAGTTCTCAAAAGAGTGTCTCCAAATAGGTGAAGTTAGAAACTGAGCATCTACAATCTATTATAGTTGGCATTCACGATGGTAAGCATGAAAAGGATAAAGCAGTAGAAGAAAAAACATACAACATTGCCAAAAGTAGATCAAGGAGAATAGTCAAGCCAAATACAAGGTATGCTCACTCAATAGTTCCATATGCACTTTCAGCAGCAAAAGAAACTACAAATGGAGGTGAGCCTTCTTCTTATTCTAAGGCTAATTCTATACATGATTCATGTTCCTAGTTGTTTGCCATGAATGAGAAGATTCAGTCTCTTCAAAGGCATACAACTTAAACCTTAGTTGATCCTTCCAAAGGAAAGAAGATTATTTGTTGCAAATGGGTGTTTAAAAGAAAATAGGGTGCACATGGAGACACAAATTCAAAGTATAAAGCTCGTTTAATTGGTAAGGGTTACAGTTAGCTAGAAGGCATTTATTATAATGATATTTTTTCACCTGTTGTTAAGCATTCCTCTATCCGTATTTTGCTAGCATTGGTTGCAGCTCATGACATAAAGTTAGAGCAACTAGATGTAAAGATAGTCCTTCTACATGGTGAATTTGATGAATAGATTTATATGAAGCAACTAGAAAGTTTTGTTGTTGAAGGAAAAACCATCAAGTTTGTCTACTAAAGAAATCATTGTACGGCTTGAAGCAATCAGCAAGGTAATGGTATAAAAGGATTAATGCTTTCATGATTACACACAACTACCATAGAAGTAGTTATGACAACTGTGTTTACATAAAAAAAACTTGATGATGACTCTTTTATCTGTTTACTTCTATATTATTGATGATATGTTGATTGCAACTACAAATAAACATGAAATTTGCAGTTTGAAAGCCTTACTTAGTAGAGAGTGTGAAATGAAAGATTTCCAACCATCGAAGAAAATTCATGGTATGGAAATCCATAAGGACAGAAAGAACAAGAAATTGTATCTTTGTTAAGAAAAATACTCGAAGAAGGTTTTACAACGTTTTGGAATGAAGAACTCCAAGTTAGAAAGAATTCATTTTGAAATACACTTCAAGCTTTCTGCAAATCAATCTCCACAAATAAAAGAAGAGAAGCCTTACATGTCTCGTGTTTCCTATTCTAGTGCAATAGGAAGTAATATGTATGCTATGATTTGCACTCATCTAGACATTACCTAGGTTGTCAGTGTTGTGAGTAAAATGGATTTTGAAATATGTGGCAAACCTAGGAATGGAGCATTGACAAGCAGTAAAGTAGATTCTGACATACCTTAAAGGTACTATAGATGTTTGTTAGGAGTTTAAAAGGAATAAGGGAGAATTAGTCGGTTTTATTGACTCATATTTTGTAGATGATTGTGACAAAAGAAGATCTCTTATGGGATACTTATTCTTCATTAAAGGTTGTGCAGTCAGTTGAAAGTCAACCTTGCAAACTATAGTGGCGTTATCTACGACAGAAGCTAAATATATGGCTTTGGCAAAACCAATCAAAGAAGCCATAAGATTGAAAAGTATATTTATTGTGCTTGGCCAAGAATAGGATGATATTATTGTGCATTGTAATAGTCAAAAGTACCATTCATCTATCAAAGGATCATATGTTTCATAAGAGAACAAAACACATTGATGTCAGGCATACGTGATGTGATTGCATCTGGTAAGATTGAAGTAATGAAGATTGGTACAACAGATAATCTGGTTAATACGATGACTAAGCTTTTTTTTACCGACCAAGTTCGATTTCTATTTTGACTTGGTTGGATTGTACAATTCTTGAAAGGATAGGCTTTGATGGAGAAAAGGTACCACACACATAGGAAAATTCAAATCAAGGTGCAGATTTATTGAGTTTAGGCCTTAAATTTACCACAAATATCCTAGCAAATGTCTATTCCATCACTGCATACAACCACTGCAACTTAGGAGAAAATTAGACATCCACTAATGTATTCTTTCAACATAGTAGAAAAACGAACGTCCACACTAGATGTTTGCTGAAGCACTGCATCAATATAGTGGAAAACTGGACATCTGTGTCGAACATCCGTTTCGCCTACAATTTGAATTTGAAGGTTCAAACGAACGTCTAGCCGAACATCCGTTACGACTGTTATAAATATATAACCCATATTAGGAATTTGCAACTTATGATTTTTTAACTTATAACCCTAGATAAAGATGATGACTATTCTCCTATGCTTTCTCCTCATCCTTGAACTCTCAAAATATAGTGGATTTGAGTTCTTCTCCATTTGTAGACATAGGTTTTAACTGAACTAGATAAGATCTCTATGTTTTGTGGTGTATTTTTCTTTCTCTCTTGTACTATTTCTCTCACCCACGAGATTTGGTTGTTAGTTTTGCATTATTCCACACATCCTCCACACGTTTCAATCCATATTCATCGATCCCTTCGATGTCTTGTTGGACCAAAGCCCAAATGTCTAACTTATGTGACTTGACCAACTTGATTAGTGGGCTAGCTCAATTGTGAGACATATTAGATTAAGTGGTGTATGAGAAATATTATAACACAACTATAGAGTGTGTTATAAAAAGGACTTGAACATACAACTACATAACAATCTTCCAGCCCTTTTACTTTTACTTTGAGAGACTCCCTCCATAAGAGTAGAGGTGATTATTGTGAGAATACGTACGAGGAACGCTTCCACATTAAGATCAATGACATGACAATATCAAGTATGTCCCATATAGACAATCAAGTGATACCAGAACCACGTTCTTGTCATTTTTTTAGATTTTAGAGAAGGTTTCATCATATGGTTTTATTTGTATGCATATGATTTCACGTACAATAATGAAATCATGAGGAAAAAATATTAAATGGAATATCAAGCCTTTTAGGTCATGTAGAGACCGTTTTCCGACCATTCCTGTATATTCCCACAATTGGGATGATTTTAAGGTCACACATGTAACACTCGAAAATTTATTTTATTGTAATTATACTTTTTAATGAATTTTATTATAAATGAGTGTTACTAGTGCAAGGCCATTTCAGTAATTTTGTAGTTTTTTGCTTGGATCCCACCATTTGGCATGTTCTGTGCCTTGTCCTCATATGGAGGCACTATGCTCCTGTTCCTATGTGTGTGTGGGTGTGCGGGTGGAGACCGTTAGTTGGGCCCTACGCTGTGTGTTGGTCAGTGATTGGAAGACGTGCAGCTTCGCATGCATATTGAGTGGCAGTTGCGCACACACGTAACTAACCCCAACCATGTACATTTAAGAGAGGAGTGGGCCACATCATCGCACCATGCCACTTCTTCTTCCTCCTTCTTTGTCACTCCTCCTTTTCTCTCTCTGCATGCACCACTCCCCCATTCCTTCCCCTCCCTCCTCCTTTCTTCCCTGATTCTTCCCCTTCTCCCCCTTCCTTTTTCCATGCACTAGAGAGAGAGAGAGTGAGTGAGAGAGAGTAGAGTAGTGGGAGCTTGGGCCAGCGTGAGGAGCTCTGGATAGTCGTCCTAGAGGCGTGTGGAGTTCGTGGTCGGCCAGAGGTCGTAGTGGTCATCGGAGTCGTTTTGGGTGGTCGATGATTGTCATGAGGTACACACCTCACTTTTCTTGTAGAAATACATGAAATTAGTAGAAAATTCTAAGAAAGCATGAAACCTAGGTAAATTTATGTTTCTAGAATTTATGGTGAATTTACGAGACATAATGGCCATTTATAGTAGTGGTTGTGTTTTGGGTCTTTTTGACCCTTCTGGAATTACGAATTTATATCTTGAGCTATAATGCATGGATTTTTATTTTGTTGGTATGGTGTTAGAGTAGACTCATGTATACATCTCGTATTTTATTCATGGTTTTTGAATTTTGTTTGGTGGGGGTTTGCCCCTCACTCCCACTTCGGTGATCAAGAGGGTTAGGGCTCGTGCCACTTTTTACTGATAACGAAGAAATTAGTATGTCGTTTTGCTTCAAAATTGTCCCTTGGTCCCCACTTCGGTCGACTGAATTTATCCGATCTATCATTCTGAGCCCTTGGATGTTGACAGTGACCTAGTTCAGTCGACTGATTCTTTTTGGTCTATCGAACCAAAAATTTCAAGCGTCTGTTTGGGTTTTTGGTTAGTTGTTTCTGGTGCCTTGAGCCCAATTCGGTTGACCGATCCAATTCGACGTGCCGAACCAGAACCGAGTTTATGTATTAAGGTGGTTTTTGATAGTTCACTGGATTGGTTTGTTTTGCCCTTATTGTGGAAGATTATGGGTTATCAGTGGTGGTCTATTGTGTGCACCTGGTGCATTGGTTTTGTGGATTTTTTAAGTATATAAAATGGTTTTGAAAATGAATTTCAAAGAGAAATAGCCTGTTTTGGAAAAGATATTTCCATGATTTCTATGTGTGGGCCAAAATATCGTGGGTCATGCTGCTTGGACTAGGGGATGTGATAACATTCTCAAGTGGTCAGGCATGTCACATAGGTTGAGGTCAGGGACCAAGAAACTGTAGGCTAGTGTTCATCGGGTCTTGGAGCTATAAGACTCCCTAATTGTCGTTCACAAGATCGAGGTTAAGATCTACGGGTTGAGGTGTTGTCTGGACTAGAGGTATGATACTCTAGTTATCATCGGATATTGAGGCTCAAGGTTCAACTGGGTGCAGAAGTATGACACTCCCACTGTCTAAGTACCGTGTGGAGGATGCGAATAAGGCAGACCCTATGGTGTTGGCCAAGGCGAGAATTTGCATGTCCCCCATTGCTGATAGTGTTCTGATTGACAATACAACCTTCCCAGGTAAGGTTGGCTTTATGAGGGTTCTCTAGGTGAGAGAACTTCATGACAGAATTGGTCCTCATAGGATAGAGGGTCTGTGACAATGCAATGCACCGTAGTAGCTACTTGTGACCAGAGTTAGTTGCTTAGCATCAGGCAACATGACTTAGTGTAGTTGTGTTTTTTGGCCAATATGGCCCATGCTTGAGGTTTTGGCTAGTTGGGTCGTACATTGGACTATTTTTAGCCAATAAGGCTTGATTTTGCTATATGGATGATTTTGCCGTATGTTTGTGGATTCAGAACAAAATGTAGAATATTTTGAAGTCGAGATTTGTGGTTTTGGCCAATAGGGCCCATATTCTCAAACTTGGTGGATTTGATGAAAATGATTTTAAAGAGAAAACTTGGTTTTGTTTTCCTAGTTTTTTGTGGGATGTGTGTTGAGTGACTTTCTAATCACTCACTCGTGCTTTGTGTGGTTTTTAGGCTGCAAGTGTAGGCTAGCAATTGTGGGTAAGTCTAGTGCATATAGTCGGAATCTTTTAACCGCAAACTTAGGTTCTTAATTGTTAGATACTTTTAAATTAGCCTTTAATTTCCTGTAATTTAGTATTTAATTATTGTTGAAGTTATTTTTGGCTAATGTATTGTGGAGCTAAAGAAAGTGAGGTTTGGTTGGAGAAGGTGGTGAAGATGTTGGATAGCATGGCACACCCTAATGAGCATTGAATATGGTTGGCGACTTATCTACTAGAAGGTAAGGCAAATAAGTGGTGGAAGTTGGTGAAGCAGTTTAAGTTTTCGGACTCAACTACTGTCAATATCCAATGAAAGGATTTTGAGACAGCCTTCTATGAGAAGTATTTCCCTTATTATGAGAAGGAGAAGTTTAGCCAAGATTTCTAGAATTTGGAGCAAGGTAGCATGTTTGTGCTCGAGTATGAAGTTGCTTTTGCATGTTTGGAGCGTTTCTCTCCTGCCTATCCCTCAACGGAGGAGTGAGAGAAGAGACTCCTAGATGGCCTACAGCCAAGGCTAAGGCTAAGGGTGATGGTCTGTCGATACTAGACAGTGGTACATATGGTGGGGATGGCCTTCCGCTTTGAGGAGGAATACAAGATGTTCAAGGAGAGTCGTCCCAAAGGGTAGGATAAGTCTTCCTTTGCTTCCCGATTCTCTTTCTCCAACATGCCGAATTCTAGTGATTTGGGTAGTTCAAGGAAGAAGAGAAAAGAGAAGTCTGGTGGTTTTTATGTAGACTAGCATAGTTTCGCTGGTGGTAGCGGTGCTGGCTCCAATCAGATAGGTTCTAGTGCTTCTGGAGGAGGTCAGTATTTCCAATGTGGCTAGGTAGGCCATTTCGTTGCTAATTGTCCCCATTCGTAGCAAACTTTAGACCCAATGGTGTGTTATAACTGTGAGAAGTTATGACATACTTATAGGTTCTATCTGAATCCCCTTAAGAAAGAAGGAACCGCATCATAGTAGCCGACAAAGAAACGAGTGTTCACCATTTCAGCCCCTAACATTGGACCTTTGGGAGACGTGGTAGAGAGAAAGAATGAGTAGTGGTGTACAACCCTCTATGTAATTATTGTAACCTCTCTTGTATTCTGGACAACTGTCTGATATGTGGATGTTGTTTTTTTTGGTGTGCTTGGCCATTTAGGTTCTTTTTTTGTGGATGGTCAGACAACCAAGGTATTGTTTGTCTCAAGGAGTTCTTGCTCCTATGTCCTTGAGTCTTTCGCGGTGGAGATGGAGGATAGGCCGGCTAAGCTAGTCTTTCCTCTCAATGTGGTGATGTTACTAGGAGAACACAGTTTAGCTTGGAAGTATTTGTGGTATATCAGCTTGACACTGAATGACAGAGAGTTTGATGTTAGCCTGATCATTATGGACATGCAAGAGTACAATGTGATACTCGACATGGACTGATTGACGTAGTAGTCTTCTTTGATCGACTATGCTCGGAGAAGGGTGTATTTTTGGTCTTCTAGAGATGATGACTTCTTTGTACAAGGTGTGTGTCGGGGTGAGGCTAAGTTTGTCATTTCGACAATGAAGGCTTACAAGTCACTAGCTAAGAGTTGTGTCGGGTATCTATCTAGTCTAGTTACCTCCATTTCTTCTTGAGTTGGGTATTCATGACATCTCTGTAGTTTGTGAATATCCCAACATATTTCCTGACGATTTTCCTAAAATGTCTCTCCTAACAGGGAAGTAGAGTTCTCGATCGAGTTAGTTCTAGGATCTGGTGTTGTTTCAAAGCCTCTTTATTGTATGGTACCAGCGGAATTGAGAGATCTCAAGATCTAATTGTAGGAGTTACTGGACAAGGATTTTATCAAGCCTAGTTTTTCTTCATAGGGAGCACCTGTCTTGTTCGTCTACAAGAAGGATGGTTCATTTCAGCTATGCATTGACTATCCGATGTTGAACTAGATCACAGTGAAGAACAAGTATCCCTTGTCCCGCATTGATGACCTATTCGACCAATTGCTATTTGCTTCTATATTTTTGAAAATTGATCTAAGATCATGATATCATCAATTGATGATATTAGACTCAACATTCAGAAGACTACTTTTTGAACGTGATACAGGCATTATGGATTCACGATTATGTGTTTCGACTTGACCAATGCATTGACTGCATTTATGGACTTAATGAATAGGATATTTAGCCCTTTTCTAGACCAATTTGTGGTAGTTTTTGTAGATGTTGTGTTGGTGTTAAGGGCAATGTTGGACACTCAGAGGTAACATCAGTTGTATGCCAAGTTCTCCAAGTGTGAGTTATGACAGAGTGAAGTTATGTTCTTTGGCCATTTAATTTCTGAAGAAGGCATCAAAGTGGAACCTGCCAAGGTAGAAGTAGTGAGTAGTTGTGATAGACCCAGAACAATGATAGAGATCTGAAGCTTCTTAGGTTTGGCAGACTACTATCGGAGGTTCATCAAGGATTTCTCCTCTATAGTCGTGTCTTTGACAAAGTTGACTAAAATGGGAGTTCCATTCAGCTGGACCCATAACTGTGAAGCAAGTTTTAATGAGTTGAAGGCTCATTTAGTTTCAGATTCTGTGTTGACTCTGTCTTTTGGAAGTGGTGGCTTCACGGTGTATAGTGATGCTAATGGTCTAGAGTTGGATTGTGTTCTGATGCAGCATGGCAATGTCATAGCTTATGTTTCTCGTCAGTTGAAGGATCACTAGAAGAACTACCTAACCCATGATCTAGATATGGCTGTCGTGGTGTTCGTCCTTAAGCTTTGACGATACTACCTATATAGAGAATAGTTCAAAGTCTTCACCGATCATCAGAGCTTGAAGTATATCTTTACTCAAAGAGACCTCAATCTAATGCAGCGCAGGTGGGTAGAGTATCTAAAGAATTATGATTTCAATCTGTCTTACCACCCTAAGAAGGCCAGTGTGGTTGCCGATCCCCTGAGTCAGTGTATGCACATGATGATGAGCCTGATGGTCAAGGAGTGGACCATGTTAAAGGATCTAGTGGGTTGCAGGCCTAAAAGGCAAGTTCGAGGAATGGTTGCCATCTGGGTGGCCAACCTATTTGTCTACTCCAAGCTGGTGCAATTTCTTGCCGCCTGTTAATAGCTAGATCTTTTTGTTCAGGCTATCTTAGAGAAGGTAGAGGTTGGTGGAGAACCCCATTTATCTATTGGAACATATGGAAAGCTGAGATATGATTTGCGCTTGTATGTACCCCAACATGAGAAGGTTAGGCAAAGACTATTGGTTGAAGCTCATCGGTCTAGGTACATCATTCACTCAAGAAATACAAAGATGTATAGGACTTGAAGAGGATCTTTTGGTGGCCTAGCATGAAGTGAGATGTTGCAAACCACATGGCAAGGTGCACAACTTGTCAGCTAGTCAAGGGAGAGCACTAGAGACCTAAAGGGACTTTGTGACATCTGGGCCTGATTATCCATTTTTATTGTAAACCATGTAATTATTTGTAATATTGTATAATGATTTATTAATGGATAATCTGTTGTTTCTTGGTTGTGTGAGGTTGTGGTTCGCTTTCTGTGCATCTGCTTGTGATTTGGGATCCATGTGGAGTCCAGTTTGAGGATGCACAGTCGCCTCGATTTGCGTGCTCGTTCTTTCCTCTTTTCTTTCTTTTTCCTCTTCTTTCATTCACGAGCCCCACAGACACACTCGTCTTCTTCCCCAGAAACGATCCACCAGCCCATGCCACTACCACTAGCATCCCATGCTTCGCCGTCGTCTCCGACGCGATGGGTGGCTGGCTTGATGTGGGAGGAGATAAGAGGGAGAGGTGGAGGCAAGCATGTCCGGGAGGGCCGTCATGCAAGGAGGAAGAGGGAAAGGAAGAACGACGTACGCGTAGCTGAGGAAGGAGTGTTTGGTGTCGTCCGTCGGTGGGAGAAGCCTCGCCGGAGTGCGGGAAGGATCATCGGGGCGCCATCGAAGGTACGTAGCCCTATCTCTACCTCGTTTACATATTTCCTATTGATTATGCCTCAAGCATGAAAAATCAAGGAAAATGTATGAAAAATTGTAGAAAAATAGTAGGAATGATGGAAATGAGTTAAATGATGTATATGTGCAAGGATCATGCTAGATTGTGTGAGTTTTGAGGAGTTATGCCTTAAATGTTTTAAGGTTTCATTCTGAGTATGTTTCCTTTACAAATTTATATCTTCTTGTGTGGTTGATGAAATTATGAATGGTTTAAGGGGCTTTGACGTAGACTTGAGGATCTACACCCCAAGATTTTATGGAAATTTATGGTGCATGTTTGGGGGGTCTGATCGGGACTCCCACTTTGGGTGAATTCCGTCGTTGCGGAACCAGGGTGTGCCCTGTCTGCGAGGAATTCAGTATACCGAATTTATTTGGTATGCCGCAATCCTAGCAGATTAAGCTAGGTGCCTGCTTTCGGCAGACCGAAAACACCCGATCGACCGAAACAGGGGGTTTCGACATACCGAAAATTTTCAGTTTACCGAAACAAGGAATTTCGGTATTCCGAATTGAAAATTCGGTATACCGTTTTTGCCCTAAATTTGGAATGTAAAAATGTGAATTTTGATGAATGTTAAGTGGTTGTAATGGTATGGTGGGTTTATATGAATGATGTTTGCCCCGTTTAACAACATGGAGGCATGTGGAACCCCAAACAAATGGATTTGGGTGTAGTTTTGGGTCTTGACCCTATAAACGAATGTAAAAGATGATTTTGTGTGGCTTGGGCATAAGACCCAATTTATGGTTTTAAATGTGGTTTTAATGGCTTGAGTTGGAACCCGAGTGGAGGGTCAAGTGTTGCAAGGAAATAGAGTCCTACAACAAAAAGAATGAAATGGAAAATGGTTTTGAAATGGAACACTGGTAATGTGGTTGTCGAGCTCATTGCGGTGTAGGCTGAACCTGGGTTTTCATACCTAGTTGTTCGGGTCACCGACGGTGTAGGCTGAGCTTGGGTCATTGTACCTAGTTGTTCGGGTCACCAAGCTCGTAGCGGTGTAGGCTGAGCCTGGGCCTTTGAGCCTAGTTGTTCGGGTCACCGACGGTGTTGGCTGAGCCTGGGTCATTGGACCTAATTGTTCGGGTCACCGACTGGGGTGTCAGATAGAGACGTATCCCCGTGCACTTATGGAAATGAAATTGAGGCCGGTTGGCCAGGGCGGTGACATCCCGCATGGGGAATCTCATCGTGGCAGTGCATGAAGGTAGGGGAAGGATGTCCTCGCCTACTGCTTGTGTGCCTGGTTACCCTTGATCAAGGTAACAATAGTAAAGAAAAGTGGAAATGAATAAAGAAAGAGAAATGTGTTTTGGTCAGGATTGGACTTGTGAAATGGTCTTAAAATCCTGAAAAAAA
>JAMKQA010029642.1:0-19526 GCA_024699735.1 Posidonia australis
AGAAAATCAAGAAACAAAACAAAATGCAGAATGCATGTGTGATCTGTGCCTAATGGACAATGCACAAATGAATGCAGGCCAGAGAAAGGGTAAGGATTATGGTTACGCATGGGGAAGGGGTTAGGCACCCCCATGTGCCCGAGAAAACTCGGTCTTTCTAGGTTTCCTACTGTCAATGGTCTGCTAAATGTATGCTTGCTTATTCTATATGCTCATGCATGAAGATGACTGAAAATATGCCAAATCAAAGCAAAGAAAAGGGATCAAGGGAAAAAGTTAATCCGAGGGTCATACATAGGCATTGTTAATGCCACTTTATTGTATGCCCTTGGTTGATGAGGAAAATCATGAAAATCGTGAAATTCTTGGAAAGCGTCTCGTAAGGAAATTGGGATAAATCCGAGAAAATCAAAAAAGGGGAAATAATCCTCATTTCGGGACCATGTCAGCTTTGTAAGCCTTTAACTGTACGCCTTCGGGCGATGGAAAACCAAAACAAGTGAAAACCACGGAAAACCGATGAAAATCTGAAAAACAAGGAGGAAACCAAGCCGGAGTAAAGCTGGGAAAGCGTACGCAAAATCGGGAAGAAATGACGGAAAAATCCGTGCAAAAAGATGTGAAAAGATATGCAAAATGCAAGTGTGAATGCAAATATGAGAAGTCTAAGGGGTTTTGTGCAAAAAGCCCAAATTTCGAGGAAAACTGAAGTTCTGAAGCCCAAGTCATCAAAAATACATAGGAAAACACATTCTATGCAATTATAAGGAAATCTAAGGTCAAATGTGCATCCCTAGTCAAAATGAAGTTCTCTAGGGGTCAGAATGCAATTCTACCAATAAAACATGCATTTAAAACAATTTAGAATAAAATTAGAGTAAAAATGCAAGAAAAATGTCTCAGAAATGATCTTGGAAGTTTCAGGGGAAAAATGGTCATTTTACCCCTGAAAACAGGCAATCAGAGTAAAATCAATGAAGTACAGGGGCTAAACTGCAAATTGTCCAGTAGAACAAAGCATTCAAAAGAATTTCAGTAAAGTCTGAGGGTTAAAATGCAATTTACCCTAAGAAAGCATGCTTCAGAAAAGTTTTCAGATAAGTCCAGGGATTTAAATGCAAATAAACCAAAGAAATGTGCATGCTAGAAAGTTTCAATAAGGTCCAGGGGTCTAAATGCAAATTAACCAGCAAAAACATGCATCCAGAAAAGTTTCAGAGAATCATGTAGGCTAAAGTGCAATTTAACCAACAAAAATAACTTTCCAGCGAGTTTTAGAAGAATGCAGGGGCTTACATACAAATAAACCATCAAAAATGAGCATTTAGGAACATTTTGAGAAGTGTAAAGGCTGATATGCAATTTTTGCAGTAAAAAATGAACTGTCAGAAAAATTCCAAGGAAATCGTGGGTTTTCTATGCAATTTGCTTGAAACAAAATACATTTAAAAAAACTCTGGAGGGCTTTTATTAATGTTTTAAACTCAGAAAACATTATTTTAAATGTTTAGGGTAAAACATGTAATATTTTCAGTTAAAACTTTATTCGAAAGTTTTAAGAAAAATGACTGAAGGACCTATATGTAATAAAAGGACCTAAAAGTAATACAAAAAGGACCTAAATGAAAGAAAAACAATGTTTCTATATTTTATTCCAATAAAATGTTTTTAAATTGTTTTTTTAAAATGAAAAAAGAAACGACGGTCGCTGGCGACAGAGCTCGCTGCCGACGACTGTCGGAGGGGGTAAACAAGCCTTCCCGTGGTCTGATCTGAGATCAGACCTCACGGGAAGCAAGAAGGAGGTGAGAGGGGACGATCCAACGGAGTAGATCCCAGAATCAACGGTGGGAACGGGCCTCCCACCTACCTCACCGTCGAGGTGCTCCGGCAACGGCGTCGGGGAAGAAGGGGACTTCCAGAGGCTGAGGAGCGGCAGTCCAAGGCTTCTGGTGGCTGCAGGATGCTTCGGGGCTTACTTTGGAGCGGTGCGAAGGCTGGTGGAGCGAGGAGGTGGTCCGCCCATTGCCGCTGTGGCCTCCTCCGACGGACGACACTGCTGGAGTGATCTAAGGCTTGTGGCGCGATTCTGGTGGCTTCGGGGTGATCGCGGGAGGTGGTGGAGTGATCCTGGAGGCACGGAGTAGCGTGGAGCGGCGGGAAGCGCGCGGTCCACCTCTGGAGTGGTCATCTACTCCAGCGATGGCATGACTGGAGTAGTTTTCCGGCGATCTTGTGCGGAGCTGTCTGGAGCAGTGGAGCAGCGATCCAAGGAGCGGAGTAGCTCGAGGGAGGCCAGGGAAGGAGGACAGGAGGCTTGGGGGCCAGGGACGTACCCTGGATTGCCCCACCTCCCCACCTCTGTTGCTGGAGTGTGGCGACGGCGGGGCACGGAGGAGCTTCGCTAGCCAAGGGATCACTCTGGATCCCTTGGAAGCACTCCAGGAAGAGAGGAGGACTAGAAGATCAGAATTCAAACAATTAAGAGAGAATTAGTGTGTACCTGGCTGCAGTTGCCTCGCCGGAGCTCTGCAAACACCTTCCATCCTCCTCCGCGACAGCTCTCGCACTGCTCCTCTCCTTCTCGCTCTCAATTCTCAGTTCTCTCGTGTGCTCAAGGGGTGTGGTCCTTCTTCAAAGCCTGGCTCCTCTCCTCCTTTAATAGGCGACGAAACCCAACAGAACACTCTGGCAGGGCGCGTGACACACAACGGAATGGGTAGCAAACTCCCAACCGCCATTACAACAACTCAGCAGACAGCGAACGGCTGTCCTTCGTGCACTCCGAACTGCCCCCTTGCTCACCAACAAGATGAACGACGATCTGAGCTCCTCCGACGACACATCCTGTGGCTGAGGTTGCTCTGATTTGCTTGCTGGATCAACGGTGAGATGGGCTGGAGGATGAGTTCAGTAAGGAGGAGTGGTGAGGCTGAATTCGTGTGGAGTTTAGGGGAAAAAATTGAATTCAGTGGATTTGCAGTAGAAAAAATAAGTGGAGATAGCAACAAATATGGAGAGGGTGAAAAAAAGTTAAATTGTTTATGATGGGCCTTTATGGGCTTTGGGCTCAATTTGGGCTTAATGGGCCTTGTGGGCCCATAATGGGGCTAAATGGGCCCAAATGGGCTAAAAGGGCCTAAATGGGCTAAATGATCCTCAATTGGGCCTAAATAGGTCTTGTGGGCCCAAGTGGGCTTAAGTGGGCCAAGTGAGCTTCCATGAATTAAATGGGCCTAATGAGGGTTAGAGCTCAGCCACCACATCTCCATCCTGCAAAATCAGAAAATTGGGGTGTTTACAGATAATATATGAAAGTCTACATAAAACATGTTTATCCTCCAATGTAGTAATTTCAACACTTATTTGTGAACCTAGTTTGGTACATAAACCTCACTTCAAGTCTAACGATTGGGAGCAGAAGAAGTCTCGATTGGCTAGGACAGAAGGCTAAGACAAAGATTCGAAACTTGCAGTAAAAGCTGCAAAGGAAGCAATAGTAGACTCATCTGGGTAGTGTGGATGAAGACCATCCAAACCTTGCTTTCTTGATATACTACCTACATTCCTTTCTTTTGAAACTTGCATCCAAAGTTGCTTCTCAAATGCTTGGTGTTCATAGAGATTCAACTACTTGTATTTCTCTTGGAACAATTCAATGTACTTATCCTGTAAAAATAAACACAAGAAGTTAATTACAGATGATAAAAAAGAAGTGTATCTTAATAAAGCAGATTTAATTCTATAATGACTACTACAAGAAATACTTACAAGGACAACCCCTACAACATGAGTTGACCATAATTGTTCGTTACATATGTGGGTTACAGTCCACCATTCTACCACCTTAGGCTCTCTGCCTAGTTGAATGGTCTGTAACAATTTAAACGTTATTAAAAGGAATCTATTTATTTTACAAATTTATTTTCGCTATGCTTTTTTGTCATTACAAACATAGCATAAATTTGATTATTACTTTTTGACCTGCTTGTAAACCAGATTTCTTGTTTTCCACAGTTTATCTTCACCATCGTTGACTTTCTTCGAAACTCTGGATCCGTAGCAAAAAGATCATAGAATTTATTCCACTTAATTTTAACATTAGTCAATAATATATATGTTAATTCCTGGATATACAACAATGTAGTGAAATCCAACTTAATATAAACATTAATTACCTCTCTGTTGTACACCAAGATGGAGGATATGTGGTGGCTGCTTCATAATCATCATGAGGGTCAAGGCACTTTGCTAATGCATCGGTTCTTGTCATATGGTATATATTGTTCATTCTTTTCTTCATTAATTTCAAGAAAGGAGCATAGTAATCCTCCTTGGTAAACCCAAGCAAAGGGGTAAACTTACTCTTTATAAATCCAATATGATTATTAATTTAATATACTAATTGTTTATGTTAAAGATAGCTTTAAGGATGAATTATTACCAAGTGTGCATCAAACATTCTTTTCTTATTTAAATGCAACTATGTCCATCAATACTCGATGGTTGATGAATAGGCTCTACAGATTTTTGAGATCTCAATTGATATCCTATTCCTCTTCTTAAAGTTACTACATTAAAATTAAGTATAGAAAATAGGTAATGTGTTAACTAACAACAAACTAGAAAGAAAAATGGGTTACCTGTCTGATAACAACTCTAGAAAAGGTCTAGGTCCCTAAGAAACCTGAGCATGCCTTCCTTGCCCTTCTTGTTTTCATTAAAATTACACATATGCCAATATATAAAGTTAATCTCAACACTTAAAAACTACAATTATAAATTCATTATTTTACCAATACCTAGAGGGGGAGAATGCAACTTTGACTGGACTCGACATACACTATTTTGTGGGGTAGCACTATGCCTAATCACACGTGGCAGGGTGGGACTAGGAAACAAAGTAGTCGAAGGTGCCCACCCCGTTGGTGGTTGTGGCATACCCTATTAGTGCACTACTCTAATAACTCATCGCTTGTGAAAGCCCGAGGTGTAGGATCGAGTTCTCGATCCTCCAATGAACCATGTCCACTAGAACAATCAACATGTCCATTAGAATGTCAACCACCTCTAGTAAATCTAGCCATCTAATACTGTAAATGATTAATGTAATAGTTATCTTCATATTACTCAAAAAAATATAGCAAAGTGAACAATAAATGACCTCTAGGAAAACAACTTCAAAAAATCTCAAAATACAACAAGAACAAGATCAGCATATCCATGTTAACCACTACACGAAAACCACTTGATGATAATGAGTGCATGATTAATTACATTTTGCAAGAACATCGATCCTTTTCCCACACATGCACAAGTATCAAAAGAAACGAAATCAGAGTAAAAGAAACTAATAAATTGATTTTCATGTAAAAGCATATAGGTAGTGTTTCTTATTCCTTCCTGTGTTCTTCAATTTCTTATTTTCCAGGTGGCAACTGATAGCAGAAAGACTTCCAAAAACAAAGGCAGAAGGTGTTGAGCAATATTGGAATACAAAGGAGAGAAGTAAAACGATTGAGAACAAGCCAGGCAAGCCCAAGTGTGTGAAATTGAGTCCTTCTTTTAGGTTTTCCATGATTTGTCTAATATAAAAGAAGGATCATGAATCAACATCTACACTTCGTTCAATCTCCACCAGTCCCAAGGATGATCCAAAATTTTACTAGTCATTCTGTAGAAGTTTCTTTAAGCTAATAGAAATTTTTTTCTTTTTGATAAATCTGATGAATAAATTGCTCATCTTTTGCAATTGGCAAGAAGAATGCATTTAGTAAAAATAGTTAGGTTTCTATTGTTATCCTTTTAACAATGTCTTCTCTACATAGTGTTGTTTTATAAATATACAATGCTACTACATTCCAACTCTATTTGTAGAAGGTTTACCTTTTTCCCATTCTTCTTCAAAGAAAAAAAACTCACCTTAAGATGTGACATATATAGACGGTGTCATTGTACGGACGATAGAGTAATAAACCAACGTAGAAAGATATATATAGGTTGACATTCTTAATTCTTGCCCATTCTGAAATAAACCATAGACTGAATTTACTATTTCATTCTAAAATCGACCCAATGGCACAAGTTGACATTTTCTATGATAGATAACCCTAACAATGATTGACCTCAAGTTTTTCATTGATTTTTAAGTGTGATGAGAAATTACATACAACCAACACAAAATGAAGTTCAGAAAGGAACTTTGACAAGCAATACAACACTCGTAGAAGAGATTACAAAGCAAAATAAAGAAGGAATACACCACAATGACAGGAAAATCTCCTAATCTTCCTCATTATAGTCAACATTCTCTTTTTGATCATTTTCTTCACCAACTTCACCTTCGTCTTTGACAAAAGTTCCTTCTTCATCGTTAGTTTGCCACAACCTTGAATTATGTGGAATTATAAAGACATGGTCAAGAGTGTCGTCTACAAGCACTAGTTGTGGATGTTCATACTGTAGTTGATATAAGTCTTTAGACTCGTTATTTGGAGTTCGTCTACCATGGTAATGTAGGCACGTGCTTTGATCTAATCACACTCAAACAATTATCTTTCTTCCCCTTGCTAGAAATATGAGGGATATAATAGACTTGACCAGCTTATGAAGCTAATATAAATGGATCTTATCTCCTCAAGTATCTTTTTGGTATAATGCTTACAATATCATGGTTGGAGTCAAGTATTACTCCCTCCTTAAGGTCATACCAATCACAGAGGAATAATATCACTTTGTTTTTCCCAACATCAAAGTATTCCAACTGGCCACCTCTTTTAAGATATCAAAGTAGTTCATATGGTCTTCTCCATAACATGATCCTTTGATCATAACACTTGAAATTTGAGTAGTCAACTTGCCATTGTATTCGTATGTGTGAAATCAGTAGCTATTTGCAAACCAAACTCCATACGACTTTACTTGGGAAATAGGACCATAAGCAAAGTCCTTTAAGAACTTTTGTTTAGGGGTAGGATCAAGTTCGTTTACATGATTTCTAAACTACTTGGGAAATGTCTTCATGAACATATCCAAGGTTTAACCATCTTTTCATGTGGGCTGCTCCACCATCAATTGTTCTTTAGATGGTCTACAATTGCAAATTTTATTGATAGTGAGATAATTCTATATTTGTATTTATTAAAATTACTTATGGATATAGGTATCAATAAATATTTCACAAAAGGTGAGACTTCATTGCAATTGTCAAAAACATATTTCTCTACAACCTCATTCACTTTCTAGGTCATTAGATGTTCTTTTTCCTTTCCAAATGGATGAGTGCTAGAACAAAATATTGATAGTATATCGTTTTGTTCCCCAACACCTATGTCATCATTCCTTTTTACTCGATTATGCATTGTTTCAACCTCTAGTGAGAAATATCTAGAACAAAATGTGGTAACTTCTAGATAGGCATATTGAGTGCTTATCAAACATTC
This sequence comes from Posidonia australis, assembly GCA_024699735.1. NCBI lineage: Eukaryota > Viridiplantae > Streptophyta > Magnoliopsida > Alismatales > Posidoniaceae > Posidonia > Posidonia australis. Next base: position 7,443 of record JAMKQA010029642.1, read on the forward strand.
AACTCTATTCTTATTTTGAACCTTTTGTTTAAAAAAAAACACATACCTAATAAGAATGAGTATAAATTAGAATTTATTTTAGCAATAACAAGTGAAAAGTAAATTAAATAGAATAACATATTCCTCTTGAATGTATATATCCATTAATATTTCACTGAAACACCCATTTTAGCTTCATAGGGTAAGTGAATCATCTGGTGTTCCATCAAGTCAAAGAAGGTGAGTGCAAATTGTTGGAAAAATGATATTATCTATTTAATTTTGATGATAACAATATGGATTTCATGAATATTTTCAATCTTGTGAATAAGAATAGTCTATCAAATATCAAGATGAATGTTTCAAGTATAGACATGAAGAAAAAAGACAAGGCATACAAACAAGACAAGCTTCCAAGAGATACTTCAAAGAAAATGACAAAAAGACATGCAGAAAAGCAAAAGGACTCAAGGGCAAAGTTGTCATTTTCAATGTATTGCAAAAATTGATGTAATTTTTTATTGTCTTTCTTGATGTATTTCTGTAACATCTATGTCTGGTTTTCAATTTAATATAAACCATGGAATTTCCTGTAATTATTTGTATGTGGTTTATTAATGGTAAATCCAAGTTGTGTTTGTTGGCTGTGATCTCTCCCTGTGTTTTTTGCCCCTGGTTTCTCCCTTATGGTGTGACTTCTTTGGCGTATGGGCCTGCTATGCAATTGGGACCCGTGTTTGGGGTGATACCCACTTGGACTTGAGCTTGGACCTGGTCAAGACCCCAACCATGCCCGTGACCTCCCTTCCTTATCTTCTCCGCGCCCGTGACCCATTCTCCCTACTCGCGAGGCCCGGCGGGGAGGGCTGCTCATCCCATCCCTTTGACGGTAGGGTGGTTGGCAGCGGATCGGCATAATCCGTGGGGATGGCAGGCGATGGTGGCTTTAAAGGGAGGTGTGCAGCATGGGGGAGGAGCGGAGAAACCAGAGAGAGGGCGAGAGGGAGTGCGGAGGCTGAGGAGAACTCACGTGCCGGAGGAGACCGCGCGAGTGCGAGGGGAGGTTGGTGCCGTGCACAACCAGAGCTTGAGGACACACGAGGCTCGTCGAAGCCAGGTATGCGTTCCCCCTTCCGTTTCCCTCCATCAATTGAGATCTGTTTCAGTTAAGGGATAAAACCATGAATACTGTTGTAAAAATCATGCAAAAATATGGGAAATGTTGGGAAGGTGATGAATCATGCGTTTGTGGTGATATGATGCTAATTCGTGGTTGATTCGTGAGATTTTTGCTAGTGTTGTGAAGCATGCTATAGTGATTTTTGTATGAGCTTCATGCCTTTATGAATTTCTATAGAATAGCATGCTTAATGGATTCATGTTTTGATTGAGGGGCTTTGGAGTAGACTTGAAGGTCTACACCCCATGTTTTACTTGCAATTTTTGTTGTGACTTTGAGGGGTCCGCTCCTTACTCCCACCTTGGGGAGAAGTGACGATGGTAGTCGGGAGGGTTTTCTGCAATCGTAGAAAATGGTATCCCGATCTAGGTTCGGTATGCCGAACTAGGTTCAGTATGCCGAACTAGGTTCAGTATGCCGAAATGCTCCCAGATGGTTCCCTGGACCACTGATTCGGACGACCGGAGGAGGTTCAGTCGACAGAATCAGGGGGTTTCGGACGATCGGACAATTTCGGTCGACTGTTCTAGTAGGGGACTGGTTTAACTGACAGAGGATTCGGAATGCTGAAACGTTTTAGTCGGCCGAATCAGGGAATTTTGGTCGACCGGGACCCAATTCGGTATGCCGAATCAAGACCCAGGGCAATATTGAAATATGCTTGGAAAAATGTTGATAAATATGGATAAATACATGATAAATGTATGAGATGCATGGAAATGACTTGTGAGATGATACATGTAAATATGTTGTTTTTAATGATGTTTTCCATGAATTATGAAACATGACTTATGTGTATAAATATGGACCCATGTGAGGGGTGATTGCATGGTATAATGACCATAAAGGAATGTTTGGGTTTGAAAAACCACAGATGATGATGTGACGCATAATGCTTGCAATTTACAAAGAGTTTTATGAATGGAAATTGGTTTTGACAAATGTTTTGAAAAGAGAAATTGCATATGGTTTTAAAGAGATTAATGGAATTGTAGGAACCACAATGAGACCAGGGCTTACCGACGAGGTAGTGAGACCTCTAGAGATGTCGAGGACGTGTCCATGGTTATGGTTGCCGAGTTTACGGTCCGGGGTAGGAACCTCAAGACTGTGGTGGTACTGTAGGACCCGGGGTATGGTAGACCCAGACTACCCTTAATGCCGGTGCTGGACTAGTCTGGGGTTAGAGTCCCCAGGTGCTCGGGCACCAAGGCGTCCCGAGGACGCACTCTGTGCTTGTACCAGTGAGGGTACATTTTGAGGCTGCGGCCGGGGCGGTTGAACTCCAACGCGGGGTGGTTCACCGCGGCACTACAGTGTGGTTGTGGTGACATGGAATCCTCACCAACTGCTTGTGGACATGTCGATCGCCTGTGGCCAGGGTGATGCGACCGGTTTTTGGAATGGTAAAGTGTGGATTTGTGTGTTGGACTAGTTCCTAGCCCTGATTTGTGATAAATTATGTTAATGATTTTAAATGATGCTTTAGGCTAGGAAACTAGATGAAGTGATTTGCTTCTTCTGTGTTGAGTATAAAGATCTATCAATGAGCATGAGGTTTTGAAAGAAAGGAAAGGAAAGTTTGAAATGGCATTGTTTTCAAATTCTTTTTAATCAAATGTGTCGGTTTTGGTGATGAGAGTTTTCTGGCAATTGTTTTCGTGGATTTTATCGTTGTTTTTGGGGCACGTACTGGGTGACATTCCTGTCACTCACGTGTGTTTTCCTTGTCCCCTTTTGTTTCAGGTGCTCAAGAGTAGGAGTAGTCTAGTCTGGTGCATCTTTTCGAGCCACTTTTGCCGCACACAGGTCTGGGTGTTTAGCTTTATTTATCTAATTCTGTTATTTAGATTCTTTTAGCTGCTTTTGAGTAGCTCCTGTACTGTTGTGTAGCACTGGGGTGTTACAGAGTGGTATCAGAGCCTAGGTTCACAAAGTGCACTAGCTTAGGGTGTCCGGCATTATGGCTTTAGTTAGACTGCTCGATCTGCATGGGGTCCTAGCACCTGATTTGTTTGCATGCTTGCTTGTTGTTTGCTTGTGGTGGCAGCAAGATGCCGCTTAGTGGTCAGGGTAGTGGTAGGACTCCCGCAGCTAGTTCTAGCGAGGAGCAGGATAGTGGTTGGGGAGGTCTTCGGCAGGAGCTGAGCCACATGATACAGGGTTTTGCTTTGACTTTCGGCAAGAACAACACAGATGGGACTAAGGCAGACCCCTGGCTTAAGCAGTTCCGTTGATTGAGCCCACCGACTTTTGATGGCAAGGGCAAGCCAAAAGAATGTGAGGCTTGGCTGCTTGATGTTGAGAAGGTCTTGGAGGGCTTGGAGTGTCCATCTGAGAAGTGGGTCCGTTTGGCTACCTTTAAGTGTACGGGAGACGCCGACCAGTGGTGGAGAGCCACCTGCCGTATGAAGTTCCCTAACGCTGACCTGTTGATGATATCGTGGGAGGAGTTCTGAGAAGTCTTCTACGAGAAGTACTTTCCAGTGTATGAACGGGATTGGCTGGACAAGGAGTTTAGAAACCTGAAGCAAGATAGCATGACCGTAGCAAAATATGAGGCAGCCTTCACTAGACTAGAGCAGTTCTCGCTGGCATTTGATACTAAGCAGCACAGAGCCAAGAGATTTGTGGAGGGACTGACTCCAGCACTGAGATTGAGGGTCTTAGGCTACGAGTACCCCACTTTGACTAGAGCAGTGGAATTGACGACCCGTTACGAGGAGGACCGCAGGTTGTTCTTGGAGGATCACCCCAAGGGTAAGGGGATGGTGTTTGCTCCTCGGTCTTTCACCTTTGGGAGGCAGAGCTCAGGCAGTTCTGGGAGCTCTGGGAGGAAAAGGAAGGAGCGCGTCGAGTCTGTTGCTGGGGGAGGAGCTGGATACAGTCAGGCTGGTTCGAGCAGTGGCCCGGAAAAGAAGTAAACATGCTATATCTGTGGGTGCCTGGGGCATGTAGCAGCACAATGTTACCATCGACAGCGGAACCCCGAGAAGATGGTTTGCTACAACTGTGGAAAGTCTGAGCACATCCAGCGAAATTGTCTTGATCCTGCAAAGCCAGCTGGGGACACGCCCCGTCAACTAACCCAAGGGCGAGTGTTCTCCATATCTGCTCCTGATGCCGGTCCATCAGGGTATGTAGTAGAGGGTAAGGAATAGAGGCATGTTTGAATTATAACCTTTCCTGTTATGTACTACTGTATTAGGTACTCTCCCTATGTGTTTGTTGTTGTTGTTTCTGTTGTTGTATTGTGTTGTTGTTGATGGATATTATGTGCTATCTAGGTTCCTTTCTTGTGGCTGACTGTATGGCTAGAGTCCTATCTGACTCAGGGAGTTCCTTTTCTTTTATCTCTGAGTCTTTTGTTGCAGAGGTTGGGGACTGATAGCCAGATTGGCCTTCCATCTCGATGTAGTGACCCCCTTAGGGGAGCACATCTTGGCATGGAAATATTTGCGGTCAGTCAGTGTGAAGTTAGGGGACAGAGATTTTAGAGCCAATCTGATTGTGATGGATATGCAGGAGTATGACATCATCTTGGGGATGGATTGGTTGGCGCAGCATTCAGCTATTATTGACTGTGCCAAGAGGAGAGTCCTGGTCGAGTGTCTAGACCAGGGATGGTGTGTGGTGCAAGGAACCAAGCCTGGAGAACAGAAGAAGATAATTTCTGCAATGAAATCCTACCGCCACTTATCTAGGGGATGTATGGAATATTTGGCGAGTGTGACAGTGTCTTCTTCTCCAGTTCTGAGGGTGCAGGATATACCCGTGGTTCAGGAGTATCTTGGTGTGTTTCCTGAGGACTTGCCTGGGATGCTACCGCACCAGGAAGTTTGAGGGTGCAGGATATACCCGTGGTTCAGGAGTATCTTGGTGTGTTTCCTGAGGACTTGCCTGGTGGCAGGATCTAGCTCCATTTCTAAGGTTCCTTACCAGATGACACCAGCAGAGTTGAGGGAGCTTAAGGATCAGCTTCAGGAGCAGCTGGGCAGAGGATTTATCAGACCGAGTGTGTCACCCTGGGGTGCTCCGATGCTGTTTGTGAAGAAGAAGGATGGTTCACTCCGCCTTTGTATTGATTATTGGATGCTAAACCAGATCACAATCAAGAACAAATATCCTATGCCTAGGATTGATGATTTGTTTGATCAGCTTCAAGGGGCTTCAGTCTTCTCGAAGATTGACTTGAGATCGGGGTATCACCAGCTACAGATCTGGGAAATTGATGTGCAAAAGACAGCTTTTCGTACCCGATATGGCCACTATGAGTTTTTGGTTATGCCATTTGGGTTGGCGAATGCACCAACTGCTTTCATGGACTTGATGAATAGGGTGTTCAGACCCTACCTGGACCAATTTGTTGTGGTATTTGTTGATGATGTGCTGGTATATTCCCATGATGTGTAGACTCACCAGACACACTTGAGAATGGTGTTAGAGACTTTGAGGCAACACCAGTTGTATGCGAAGTTCTCTATGTGTGAGTTTTAACTGGAAGAGGTCACATTCCTTGGCCACATCATTTCAGGCGAGGGAATTAAAGTTGACCCAGCCAAGGTTGAGGTAGTTAGTAGTTGGGCCAGACCGAAGACCGTGACTGAGATCAGAAGCTTTTTGAGCATGACTGGATATTATAGAAGGTTCATACATGATTTCTCCAAAATTGCAGCACCCTTGACCAGATTGACACAAAAGGAGGTTCCTTTCATTTGGGACTGGCAATGCGAGGAGGGCTTCAATGAGTTGAAGATCTGACTGGTCACATCTCCAGTTTTGACTCTACCTTCGGGGAGTGGGGGCTTTGCAGTATACTGTGATGCTTGTGGCACAGGATTAGGATGTGTGCTGATGCAGCATGGAAGAGTTGTGGCGTATGTCTCACGCCAGCTGAAGAACCATGAAAGGAATTACCCCACTCATGACTTGGAGATGGCTATTGTAGTGTTTGCTCTGAAGATTTGGAGACATTACTTGTATGGTGAGCAGTTTGAGGTATTCACAGACCACCGGAGCTTAAAGTATATCTTCACTCAGAAGGATCTGAATCTGAGACAAAGAAGATGGGTGGAATACCTCAAGGACTATGATTTTAGCCTATCCTACCATCCCAAGAAGGCTAATGTGGTCGCTGATGCCCTGATTAGGCACACTCACTTGATATCCAGTTTGATGATCAAGGAGTGGCGTATGCTAGAGGATTTGGTTGGTTGTAGACCATTGCGGCAGTCTTAGGGACTTGCTGGAGCTTGGGTAGCAAACATGTCTATTTGCCCAAGGTTACTGGGAACTATTGTAGCTGCTCAGCAACTGGACCCCTTTATGTAGGAGATTTGGGCTAAACTGAAGGCAGGAGAGGCACCTCATTTCTTTATGGGTACAAATGGAGGACTCCGGTATGATCTGCGCTTTTATGTGCCTCTAGTGGAGGATGTGAAATAGAGACTACTTGATGAAGTCCATCGATCTAAGTATTCAATTCATCCTAGGAGTACCAAGATGTACAGGGATCTGAAGAGAAATTTTTGGTGGCCTGGAATGAAGAGAGAGATAGCCGAGCATGTGATGAAGTGTGCAACTTGCCAAATGGTGAAGATTGAACACTAGAAGCCTAGGGGAATGTTGCAACCTCTGGATATTCTAGTGTGGAAATGGGAGCATGTGTCCATGGACTTTGTGACAGGATTGCCTAAGACCAGGAGGAAGAACGACACCATCTGGGTGATCGTGGATCGTCTCACAAAGTCAGCACATTTCTTACCTATGAGGGTGAATCTCCCATTAGCTCAGTTGTCAGAGTTGTATGTGGCTGAGATAGTCCGTCTGCATGGGGTGCCGGTCTCCGTTGTGTCTGATAGGGACACTAGGTTCACATCTAGATTCTGGGGAGCATTGCAAGAGGCTTTGGGCACCATTTTGCATTTCAGTACGGCCTTCCATCATCAGACAGACGGGCAGACTGAGAGGACAATCTAGACCTTAGAAGACATGTTGAGGGCCTGCACCTTGGACTTTAGGAGGAGCTGGGAAGATCATCTTCCATTGATCAAGTTCGCCTACAACAACAGCTACCATTCCTGCATAGGTATGGCACCATATGAGGCGTTGTATGGTAGACCTTGTAGAACACCTACCTGTTGGGATGAAGTAGGCGAGAGGCAACTTGTGGGCCCACAGGAAGAGACTGGCGGCTACACAGAGCAGGCAGAAGAGCAGTGCGGATCGGAGGCACAGACCTTTGGAGTTCGAGGTTGGAGACTTCGTCTTCCTTAAGGTGTCACCAACGAAAGGCATATTCAGGTTTGGGAGGCAGGGAAAGTTGAGTCCTCACTACATTGGACCCTATAGGATAATTAGAAGAGTTAGGGAGGTTGCCTAATAGTTGGACATGCCTCCAGAGTTCTCGGGCGTGCATAGTGTGTTCCACGTCTCGATGTTGAGGAAGTGTTTGGCTGCTGCATCCCAAGTGATTCCAGTTCAGCTGAATGAGATGCAAGAAGATTTGACCATGGTGGAGGATGCCATGCAGTTCCTTGATAGGAAGGAACAAACCCTTAGGAATAAGGTGATTCCTCTTGTGCTAGTTCAATGGCAGCATTATGATGTTGAGGAAGCTACTTGGGAGCGAGAGGCGGACATGCAGTCCTAGTACCCCCATTTGTTTGATCAGTGAATTTCGAGGACGAAATTCTTTTGAGGGGGGTATGATGTAACATCTGTGCCTGGTTTTCCATTTAATATAAACCATGGAATTTCCTGTAATTATTTGTATGTGGTTTATTAATGATAAATCCAGGTTGTGTTTGGTGGCTGTGATCTCTCCCTATGTTTTGTGCCCCAGGTTTCTCCCTTGTGGTGTGACTTCTTTGGCATGTGGGCCTACTATGCAATTGGGACCCGTGTTTGGGGTGATACCCACTTGGACTTGAGCTTGGACCCGGTCAAGAGCCCATCCATGCCCGTGACCTCCCTTCCTTATCTTCTCCGCGCCTGTGACCCATTCCCCCTACTCGTGAGGCCTGGCGGGGAGGGCTGCTCGTCCCGTCCCTTTGACGGTAGGGTGGCTGGCAGCGGATCGGCGGAATCCATGGGGATGACAGGCGACGATGGCTTTAAAGGGAGGCATCCAGTGTGGGGGAGGAGCGGAGAAACTAGAGAGAGGGCGAGAGGGAGTGCAGAGGCTGAGGAGAGGTCACGCGCCGGAGGAGATCGCGCGAGTGCCAGGGGAGGCTGGTGTCGTGCACAGCCGAAGCTTGAGGACACGCGGAGCTCGTCGAAGCCGGGTACGCGTTCCCCCTTCCATTTCCCTCCATCAATGGAGATATGTTTAGGTTAAGGGATAAAACCATGAATAATGTTGTAAAAATCATGCAAAAATATGGGAAATGTTGGGAAGGTGATGAATCACGTGTTTATGGTGATATGATGCTAATTCGTGGTTGATTCGTGTGATTTTTTCTAGTGATGTGAAGCATGCTACAGTGATTTCCGTTTGATCTTCATGCCTTTATGAATTTCTATAGAATAGCATGCTTAATGGATTCATGTTTTGATTGAGGGGTTTTTGGAGCCGACTTGAAGGTCTACACCCCATGTTTTACTTGCAATTTTTGTTGTGACTTTGAGGGGTCCGCTCCTTACTCCCACCTTGGGGAGAAGTGACAATGGTAGTCGGGAGGGTTTTCTGCAATCGCAAAAAACGGTATGTCGAACTGGGATCGGTATGCCGAAATGCGCCTAGATGGTTCCCTGGACCACTGATTCGGATGATCGGAGAAGGTTTGATCGACCGAATCAGGGGGTTTCGAACGACCGGACAATTTCGATCGACCGTTCTAGCAAGGGACTGGTTTAACTGACAGATGATTCGGAATGCCAAAATGTTTTGGTCGACCGAATTATGGAATTTAAGTCGACCGGGACCCAATCCGGTATGCCGAATCAAGACCCAGGGCAATATTGAAAAATGCTTGGAAAAATGTTGATCAATATGGATAAATACATAATAAATGTATGAGATGCATGGAAATAACTTGTGAGATGATGCATGTAAATATGTTGTTTTTAATGATGTTTTCCATGAATTATGAAACATGACCTATGTGTATAAATGTGGACCCATGTGAGGGGTGATTGCATGGTATAATGACCATGAAGGAATGTTTGGGTTTGAAAAACCACAGATGATGATGTGACGCATAATGCGTGTGATATGGACACATAGTTATGGTTGCCGAGTTTACGGTCTGGGGTAGGAGCCTCAAGACTGTGGTGGTACTGTAGGACCTAGGGTATGGTAGACCCGGACTACCCTTAATGCCGGTGCTAGACTACTCTGGGGTTAGAGTCCCCAGGTGCTCGGGCACTAGGGCGTCCCGAGGACGCACTCTGTGCTTGTACCAGTGAGGGTACATTTTGAGGCTACGGCCGGGGCAGTTGAACTCCAGCGCGGGGTGGTTCACTGCGGCACTACAGTGTGGGTGTGGTGACATGGAATCCTCACCAGCTGCTTGTGGACATGTCGATCGCCTATGGCCAGGGTGATGCGACCAGTTTTTGGAATGATAAAGTGTGGATTTGTGTGTTGGACTAGTTCCTAGCCCTGATTTGTGATAAATTATGTTAATGATTTTAAATGATGCTTTGGGCTAGGAAATTAGATGAAATGATTTGCTTCTCCTGTGTTGAGTATAAAGATCTATCAATGAGCATGAGGTTTTGAAAGAAAGGAAAGGAAAGTTTGAAATGGCATTGTTTTCAAAGTCTTACTAATCGAATGTGTTGGTTTTGGCAATGGTAGTTTCCTAGAGATTTTCTGGCAATTGTTTTTTGCGATGGTAGTTTTCTGGAGCTGCTTTTGGGTAGCTCCTGTACTGTTGTGTAGCATCAGGGTGTTACAATTTTCTAGGAGTGTAATGATCTCCCATCATAAGTCATCATCCTAGGAAGTTAGGGATACCCATTAGAATACCCTTAAAAACTGTATTAAAAGAAAATATAGAATCAAGGTCAAAAATAGAATACCCAATTCCATCGGCATACTGAAATTAAAAAGAATATAAAATTTGGGTTAAGCTAATAGAATCTGAATAGATTGTGCTAAATAGTTTTCGGTCAACCGAATTTACCGAATCATTTCGGTATGTCGTTTTTCTTTCAGTTTGGTCCTCTAGTCGAAATTCGATCATCTGATTTTGAATGGTTGACCAAATCAGTGGATTTTGGTCAACAAACCATTTTCGGTATACTGATTTTGTCCTAAGTGTTGACCATTGACCTGATTCAGTCAACTGATCCAGATCGGTCTACCAAACCAGGGATTTTAGGTATACCGAATTCCATTTTCGGCATGCCGAATCAAGACGCAAATATGTTTATAAAATGTGATTTACGAGGGTTTTCTAGATTGGTTTGTATTGTCCCTTTGAGATGGGATTGTGGGCAGTCGATGATGGTCCCTTGGGACACCTGATGCGTCGTTTTGTCGAGGTTTTGGACGAATTACCAAAGATATAAAATGATTTTGAAAATGAGATGAATTAGCAGATTTGGAAAATCGTTTTCCTTGTTTTCTGTGTGTAGACCGAGATAGTGTGGGATTGTGTCGTCAAAACTAGGGAATGTGACGACATTCTCGGGTGGTCAGGCTTGACTCCCTAGTCGAGGTCGGGGGTCGAGATACCTGAGGCTAAGGGGCATCGGATCTTAGAGGTATGAGACTTCTTGATTGTCGTCTCGAGGCTAACGTTGTGGTCCGAGGGTTGAGGTATCGTATGACATGACAAGGAGGTATGATACTCCTACTATCACTGTGAGTATTGAGGCTCGGGTGTCGTTGGGTGTGGAGGTATGACACTCCCTCGTGAGCACCGTGTGTGGAGGACGCCATAAAGAGGTGTACCATATGGTGGCCAGTGCGGGTGGGACACGTGCCCAGTAGCTGGTAGCGTCTTGAGAGGCAAAATAGCCTTCCCAAGAAAGGGTTGGCTTTGTGAGGGTTCTCCAAGTGGGAGAATCGTGAGACGACGCGGCTTCTGCATAGGGTGGCACGTCGTGGCATTGCAGACGCCATTGGTTGCTCTTTGGTGGACTCCTTGTGGTCAGAGTATGGTTGCCTGGCGCCGGGCTTCCTAATTCACTGTGTGTGGTTTTGGCCATTGAGGGCCTTTGCTTGTGGTTTTGGGCTAGTAGAGCCCTATTTGTGGTTCTGGCTGGTGTAGGCCTGGCTTGTGAGATTTGAATGAAAGAGGTTTGCAAAATGAATTAAGAAAATTAATTATGGTTTTGTTTTCGTGTTGTTTTTCTTGGGGTGTGTCTTGGGTGACTTCTATCACTCATGCGTTTTCCTCGTATTTTTAGATTGCAGATGCAGGCATGCAGAAGGTTTAGCATAGTGCATATAAATCGGAGTCTCGTAGCCACACACACAGGTTCTTGGTAGTGATATTTTCTATTTAGGTTTAATTTTCCTATAATTTAATTTGTTTAGATTGTTACGGGAAAATTCAGGGCGTCATAGGTGTACTCGTATGGAAATTTTAAGTTACTAACGCACTCACACATTGCCTTTATTTGATTCTTATAAAGTGTGTACTTTTCCTTGGCCATTTCAATCCTTCCATTGACACACTCTTTTAGGTGCAGATCTAGATGATTATAAAGCAACTTCAAATCTTTATGTACATTCTTTATGTTCTTTGTTTTTCCCTTAACATTCATTACCATGTAGAATACATTACCAAAGACATTCTTCTTAACGTGTATGATGTCTAAGTTGTGACAAATCAGAAGCTTTGACTAGTATGGTAGCTCCTAGAATATGCTGATCTTTATTCAATTGTGAGTATTCCTAAATCCTTTTAAATTTTGTGGACTAACACCATTCCCAAAAATGAATTGTTCAAACTTTGATATTTGACTAA
>JAMKQA010029643.1:0-15195 GCA_024699735.1 Posidonia australis
TCGAGATCCTAGAGGTGAGCCTGGTTACAGTCTTTATTTCTGTGATTTGTGTAATTAGGCTTGTGATGCTATTGTTTGGTAGCGTGCCCGGGTTCGGGGCGTTACAGTTTCCCTTAGTTTTAGGCTACTTGCGTTTAAGTCCTTTTTTATTACTGTTAAGTCCTTTTATTCATGCTTAAGTCCCTGAAATTTTGAATAACCTTTTAGTTCTTCATTATCAGTGTAAATATTGCATTCTTTACCCTATTTCTTTTTTTAATTTCATTTTTAGTTTTATTCATGCATTTTGTTTACATTTATGCCCCTATCATTTTAAATATTCTGTTGTTGTTTTGTCATCCTTGCGAAAATTGCATCTTTTTTTTCTTGTTACTTTTAGTTTGCATTTTTAGCCTTGTTATGCATATTTTATCACATTTAAGCCCCTACATCCATATTTTCTTTATAATTAGGTCTTAAAAATTTGCATTTAACTCCAGAAACATTTTAAGATGAGTTTTCCCCTGTAAAATTACATTCTGAACCCTAAAAGATTTAAAAATCACACTGGCCATCATAAAAAAACAAATTTCCATTATATTTAGGTCCTGATCTTTGCAATAAGCCCTAGAGTTTTTAAAAAATGAGTTTCATCTTGGAAATTTTGCATTTTAACCTTGAGAAATTGCATAATTACACTGATCATTATAGAATCCTATCTTTTATCACATTCAGGCCCTTGAAATTTTGAACATATGCCGCTGGACTCCTAATAAACAATTCCTGAGTACATACAATTTGCATATAGACCCTTAGATTATTTCTAAATACATCCTTTAGGATTTTGAAATGTTTCTTGCATATTTTTGTTATTTTTCAATTATTGCATTCCTCATCTTGCATTTAATCATAGACTTCATTTAAGATCCATGTTTTCGCTATAAATCAATCTTTAGTTTCATATTTTGACTCCATTTGCACCTATGTGTGAATTTTGCATTTTAGACCTTGAATTTTCAAGAAATTATCCAAGTGCAGTTTTTACATCATAGTGTCATATTGACATGGGATCCATCATCTGCATGTTAGAATAGAAGCCATGAATGTAGTTTTTATCTAGATTCTCATTCTTTTTGTGAATTTTGCGTTTTAGTCCCCATACTTGTCTTTTATTGTGTTTATATCATGTTATAGTTTTTCCCTTCATGTTTTCTTGCAAATAACACCTTCTAGGTGTTTTGTACATATTTTGACATAACTCAGACCATGCATCACTCCCATGCTAACATCTATCACATGTGGTTAGGAAAATGACTAAATTGCCCCTATGCCTCCAATCCATGAGCATGCATCTCAATTTTGCATTCAGTCCTGCACAATCCTTGTCTAAGCCATCCTTTAGAATCTTTGCACATTTAGGCACTTATCCATGCATTTCGTATTACTTCTCCTAACATTTGCATCCCTATTTACGAGCCGGCATCTCATGCCTTTCCTTTGCGAATTTTCTTTCTTCACTTTGTCTTCAGAGTTTCTTATCCGATATCAGATTTGATTTGCTTTAATCCTATATTTCATATTTTTGATTTGATTTGGATTTCATCGCCCAAGGGCGTACACTAATTGACCGAAAGGCCCACATTGGCCCATTTGCAGATTATTTCTCCCCTTTGATTTTTACAACTTTTTCCATGATTCCGAGGATTTGGGTTGACCTCATTTTTATCTTCTTGATATCAATGTGGTTTTTTGAGCCTTTCTCATTAAGAACCTCGTCATTTCATGTGATTTTCTCTGTCGTGTCATACTTTGTGATTTCATCTTTTCATGTGGATTTCTTTGCAGTTTTCGCATACCACTTTGCACATCCCACCAGTTTTGTCATGACTTCCATATTAGCATGTTTTAGAGTACGATCTAGGCTTAGCAATCATTCATTCAACCTTAGCAAGCGATTTAGGCTAGAAAGACCAAGTTTCTCGGGTGTACGAGGGTGCCTAACACCTTCCTCGTGCGTAATAGGAATCCTTACTCATCCTCTAGTTAGCAGACATCTAGCCTTCACATCTGAATCTCATGCATTCAATATTTTATGGTTTTCCTCGTCTTTCCCTTAAAAGACTAGGTGGCGACTCCTTTTCTTTTTGTTTTATCCTATCTTGCGCCTTCACTATCTTGGCATGGCTGTGATCTCCTCTCTCTGACGCGACTCCACGCCGGACCCCCAGGTCGGCATGGTCATAGATTGTAACATTCTTATTTCTCATAAAAGGTTCTCTTCCTTAGGGAGTCAGATGTTACAGTTGGAGATGGTCATTTTGCAAGTCCCAAAGCATTCTTTAGGTCCTTGTATGGTTGTAAATTGGTGGCCCCTTCACATGGTTTGAAAGCCAATGTTGATGGTTCTACTTCTTCTTTTGGTTCGGGTGAAGGTGGTCTGGTTAGAGACACATTTGGGAAAGTTCTCCTTGCTTTATCACATTTCTGTGGGAATATTTACAACAATATGGTTGAAATCCGAGCTATTTGGGATGTCCTACTCTTGTGTGAGACTTATGGGATGAAGGTGACTGAGATTGAATCTGACTCCATGCAAGTGGTAAACATGTTGAATAGGATGGTCTCAGTTAGTTGGAGATGTGAAATTTGGTGGAGACGTATTGTTAGAAGATTCAATGTGACTTACATTGCTATAGAGAAGGTAATGCTGCAGCTGATTATCTTGCAAAGGAGGGGGCTTGGCTTCATCATCACAAGTTATACTCATGTTTTCAGGATCTGCCTAGGGAGCTTAGAGGCATTTGTAATTTGGATAGATGGGGTGTTCCTAGTATACGTACTAGAGGGGGTATAGGTTAGTCTTTTTCTCCTTTTTCTTTTTCCAAGGGCATGGGTTTTAGAGAGGAGTTTTTTCAAACTAACCATTGAACTGGTGATTGATGTGTCCATATCCTTTATCGAGGTGTATCATTATTTTCTATGTACTCGTTCCTTTTGATAATTAATAAAAAAAAATTCTTTGATTGCCCCAAAAAAAAAGTAACTCATATTTAAAATAAATATCTTCTATAATTTTATGGGAGAAGTTATTAGTTTTATAGATATTTTTGACTTAGTCTAAATTCATAACTACTTAAATATTTTGGATTTATCTTCATTTTTAAATATTATTTTGAATTAGATATAATTATAACATATAAAAATGTGATAACCAACTCAAAATCTTGTTTTTGCCAAAAATAAATATATATCATTTTAAAATGGATGTCGCTCTTCTTCTAGAATTTTTCACAATTAGTAGATATTTTTGAATATATATATCATGAAGATTATATTTAATTGCTAGGGAAATCGTAGAAATATTAATTGTTATAGGAAAAATTAGTAAAATGTTTTAGAAAAATCTCATATAATATATTAAAGTTTAGGATGACAAACATCACGTGAGAGATCTTCAGAATTCCTGTTGCCGATATAGGAGACGATGAGTCTCATCGCCTCTTTAGAAGGCGACAAAACATGTTGCCGGTTACACAAGCAACAAGAGGGTTTTTTTGTAGCTTTCCCTCCTGATTTCTATATTAATCCAAAAAGATGTGTTAAAAGTCTAGAATAATCTCAAAAAATCTATACAATGAGGAAAATATTTTCCTAACATTACAATACTCAAATCTACCACAAATTTAAGTCGAACGAGAGAATTAATCCTGCCATAGCTAATAAACTCGTGTTAAATAATGTTTAAGTTACTCAAATTTGTCACTAGTTTGAATAGAATGAATGTGCTAACTCTGCCACAACAACACACTCACATTAATAAAAAAATGTTCAAGGTACTCAAACTTGTCATTAGTTTGAGTGTGCTAGCTCTACCATAGCTAACGACCTTGAATTAAGAAAAATACTCGAGGTACTCAAACTTGCCACTAGTTTGAGTGTGCTAGCTCTACTACAACTAATGATCTTGAATTAAGTACTGTTTTTAAATAAGTTATGGAAAATCTGAAAGATATGTTAAATATCATTAGTCATGTGATTTAGGATGTCTCAAAGTTTCCTATCCTTAATTGACTCTCAGAAATGTGAAAATGGGATATCTACAGATGCCCCTCTATGGAGTTGATCTGAGAATAAGATTATCTTCAAAGGTAGGAATTATATCCTATTGAGCAATTCCTGAAATGGAGAGCTCACTCTTCAATAGTCAGCCACTAAGGGTAGAAGAAATGAGAAAACACCTTTTGGTTTTGGAGGATTATCACATAGCCAAAAAGGTGGGATCTACATGGTTTCAAGAATTTATTGCACAACCAAATGGTAGAAAAGGATGAATAGATTCGGTTTTGGAATGTGATCACACAACCAAATGGTTCAACTAAAATGTCGTCATATTGAAGACTTAGACATTACGGGGTCAAGCCGATTTCGAAGTTATGTGTTACAATCAGTGTCGAGGCCATGTCAACCATGTAGAGATAACTTCAATGAGACAGAAACTAAGATAGAATAGTGGTGATCGTGGGGAAATTACCCTATTGCTAATCGAAAGATAAAAAAATTTGACATCCTATTTCAGGGTTTACTCATATTGGAATAATAAAAAGATAAGTGAAAGTTGAACTAATTGCGAGAGGATCATATATTCTAAGGGTTTCTAATACTCTTAAAGAACATTATTCCATCCACACTCTTGTTTCCAATGATATGAGAAGTAATGCATGGATGTATGATTCAAGTAAACATTGCTAATACAAGGTCAACACTCAATGTAATGAATGGTTCATATGATAGGTTAAGCCAACGAGTTACGATTGGTCCTAGATCATATAAACTTATCTTAAATGAATGAATGCAATTTGTTGTGGTCAAGTGTTTTCCGTCTGTGAGTGTGACCAGTACTCTTGGGAAAGGACCGTTATTTCACAACTTGATTTGACAAGTAAAGGAATTCTATGAGTAAAGAATCGATTGAGGGAGTAAACCCTTTGCCAAACTAGTGTTTGCCTTTTAATCAAAGAGGATGTGTTTGCATACACCATATGAACTCCAAAGAGGTGAGCTCATTCTTCGATCTTGCTTTGATTTAGGGCCAAAACTTTTATCCCTTGTAGTAGGACCCAAGATTTGTCAACATATGTTGTGTGGGGCTTTTAATTCAAATTATAAACTAGCTTCACTAGCACCTGCACACTCAATAACATATGTTAGTAATCCCAGATGTATCTTTCCCGCCTTTAGAGGAATTAACTAAGTTGTTTTTGCATAGGAAATGTATTGTAATATTTCTGACCAACAGTCATTTCACTTTTATATGTCTAGGAATTAGGTAGAGGGAACTAATCTTAGCCTTAACTAAAAAGGTGGGAATTGGAGCCTAGTGGATGTCGCTTGTAAGTCATCCGTGGATGCTCTAAAGATCATTGCAAAGGTAGTGTCTTTTGTTGAGAAAATACACCCAAGTCATAAGACACACTTGAGTAGGATGTTGACTCCAAATCTGGATAAGTCAGCTGTTACATCATCGGCCTAACTAATTCCAGTTTCCTTACTAAGTTTTCACTTACATGTAAGGTGGATATCACCACTTTGTTGGAATTTTCTATTTTTTAGATTTCTTTTTCTTTTTTTTTCAAATTTTTTGGCTTTTTTGGATTTTCTAATTTTTATGGTTTTTTTAGATTTTCTAATTTTTTTGGTTTTGTTTAATTTTTTGTTTTTTGTTTTTCTTTTTTTTGGATTTTCTAATTTTTGTTGATTCTTTTTATTTTCTAATGGGGAAGGATGAGTACCTATCTCAAGCCTTAGCTTACGGTTTGCCTTAGCCATTCTGAGTGCACGCTATAATCGTAGGCATGTCCTTTGTGTAATGCCTACACCTTAAAGGAACTTTGGTCTACATGTTAATTCTTAACAACCTGCCATACCATAACCTATTTGGTCCTTGAATACTCAAAGCTTCTTACTCTCTGCCTATATATGAAAAGAGGATGGAGGAAACTTGACGTACAGTAAGCTCTCAACATTGGCTTTAGTTTGGGTCCTACTTATCAAGTGTTTAGTCCTAATGCACCTTAAATATTTCCAAGGTTTTCTTTCTTTTTTCTTCTTTTGACTTTCTTTACTTTTCCTCTTTTTCTTTTTTCTTTCCTTTTTTTGGTCCCCCTCTCTTATCGTTTCTTTATAAGTGTCTACCTATCACTACCTTTCAAGTTTACACTATAACATCGCACTTAGTCGTGTTCTCACTTCCATTTTAAGTACTTGCTCATCACAATCTTTCAGATTTACAACGATGACGATGTACTCGAGTTGCATGCTTTCCCCTCTTTTATGCTTTTCTAAGTTGGTTTGTTTTGGTGCGTTAATCCATCACTACCTTCTTGGATTTATGTTAGGATGCCACGCTATACAGAGTGAGTAGATTTTATAATTTGCCTAGTTTCTAAGCTTGCCTTTCTCTTACCTCCTCGTGTAGTGTGTGTGTAGATAGGACAAAGTATGGGTCACCTCAAGCATTCACCTTACTATAGGCGTTGAGAATGACCTTCCTTTTAGCTTAATGTTAGACCCTAGTTCCTTTCTATGCATAGGTATGCTGATCAAGAATAGTACTTTTTCAAGTGCATTGCATTCCAGCGATCAAGAAGATTTATCCCATCTTAGAATAGTTGATAGGCATTGCCTAGATATGCAATTACCATGACGTAAGGTCCTTCCTAGTTTGGCTTTAGCTTCTCCTTTGGGTATGGCTTATTAAAAGGTAACACCACTTTGGGTACTAAGTCACTTATGTTGAATTTATGTTCAATTACCATCCCTTTTATTGCCTATGCTAGGAAGTAAACCACTAGAAACCAATTTGTAAGAAAATAAAATACAAGAGTTAAAAGTAGAAAAGAAATTATTTACAAAGCTAAGGGATTGTCCATGGAGCTGCTTCTCTCATATGGAGGCGGTCCACCATTGGTCATGTGAATTGATGGCCCCAACCCCTTCTTGCTCAAAAGGGTAAGGCTGTAGCTTGCTGAATGAAGTGGTTAAGTTGCCAAGGTCGAGAGAATAAATGTCTTCTATGTCAACACCTTCTAAGAATTCACTAGATAAGTTGTCGACCTAAATGTCTAGAGCTAGAGGAATCTCTTGAGATTTGGGAAGGACGTCTAAGGCTTGAGGAGTGACTTTGAAGACTTCTTCTAGGTGGAGAGGAGGGACTTGTGCTAATTCCTTCAAGCTTGGTGGGTGTGCGTGCAGAAGAAACCGATTGAGAGCTGCTTGGACCAGTTCCCAATTACAGGAAGTCTTGACTTTGCATTGAAAATCTTCAAGGCTCACCTTACATTCTGGACTATTAGACTTATGTTTTGAATTGTCCTTTATGATAGCAGCATCTAGGTCTACTCCATCCTTGAACTAAAGTCCGATTGATATGAAGTGACCTGACAATGACCATGTCAGTGACTTGGTAAGGTGTTTTGACAAGTGCCATGGGTATTCTAGCTCCATGCCATTATGCTCCTCTAGCGTCTGAAGTGCATCTTTCATTCCATGCTCCTAAAAGCCTAATCCCCTCCTGAGTGTGTAGCCTATTCAAAGGAGGATCTATCAAGGCTTCTTCATGTGTTTTGAGAAGATGTAGTGGGTTGTGTTTATGCTCTGAGGGGTGAAGATTTGTTTAACATTTTCCACAACCTTGGTGATTGAGTCCTTTCTTGAAGGGGTGACTGTCAATGCTGGTGTGGTAGTCAGTGTAAATATCCCATTTTGGCATTCTCTTATTTTTTTTTAAGTCTTATCATACCATAGCATGTTCCATTCAACCTAAGAGGCATTTCTCTTAGCCTAGTACTCTCTCAATGCTTATTTGCTAGTCAAGGTTGTTAGACGCAAGATTTTTAGCATTCAACATTGAACACCAGAACATTTGCATTCTATGTTGAACATTGGAGTCTTGGCGTTTTACATGTCCAATCCACTTTCCTATCTAGATTAGTCAAACCTTCCTTTTTTGAACTCAAGATAAATTTTTAATATTTTAGATGAGTCTTCTTACCTTATTTAAAGGTCTTTATTACTTATTAAATCACTCGTTTGACCACATTGACCTGGCACCCAATATTGCAACTTTTAGGTCTAGGTGTGTAAGATGCTAAATCTGATGCATCTTACATTAGACATAGCAACAACCGCGTCTTACATCAGATAGTTGGATCCTTGCCTATTCCTTTTTTTCCTTTTCTGGAATAATTTAAATTATTTCCATTTAAGGAAAATTCCTTTGATCATGGGTGGCACTAATCAGGCTTTGAACGTGCTTTATTACCCATTAATTGGAGGAATATTTATATATGTAAATTGGATTGGATCAGCCCTAGATCGTTGGACCTGGCTTGTGATTTAGTCTGGATCGGTCGGCTCAAGCCGTCGTGGGCCTTGTTAGGACCATGGCCCAGGCCCAGCCAACTTGGTGGACTAAGCCCAGTTTGGGCCCAATCCAAGGGATGGGTTGGGCTGTCCCACTTTTTTTGAAAAAAAAATTAACATTGGCGACTACCAACGTTCATTTAAATGAACGTTAGTGCCAACATTCATTGTGAACGTTGTTGGCTCCAACGTTCACATGAACGTTGGCTTGCTAACGAGTGTTTATTTTTCTTTCACAACTTCTATAAATTCCTCTTCATCCCTCTCATTTTTCCACAACTTACTTACTTCACTCCTCTCATTCTCAATTCTTAATCTCTCCACACTCTTTTAACTTCTTAAATCTCTAATACTCTTAAGTATCAACTCTTCTCCCTTGTGTGGAATACAAGTTTGGTTCCAGACTGCGGCATTCTTCAACAACAATCTTACACTCCGGACTCTAGTCTCTGTCTCCAACGGTCCAACCTTCGTGTCCACGGTCCACCAATTTCTTTACTTTTAATCTCTCTTATTTCTTTACTTTTAATCCCTCTATTTTTGGGTTTTGGGTTTTTTAGGTTAAGGGTTTTTTATTATCAATTTTTTCAACCTTAAAAATGAATTATCCTTATACTACAGGAAGCCATGATTATTGTAGACACCCTAATTTTGCAGTCACTTGGCAGCAGGCTCCTCTGAAAAGATGCTCTAGTTATGACCTCCACCTAAACCCTAGCCAAACCTAAACCCTAACTCCACCTAAACCCCCACAAACCCACTCAAGTCCACACAAGCCTGCTCTAACTTAATCTAAGCAAAACCCATAATTAAAAATCCAAACTAAAATAAAACTCACTTAAGACATTAAATCTCGAAGTAACTAAGCCCAAACATCTAATCAAAACCAAAACCCAGTAAAATCCACTTAAATCATCAAAAAACCCAAATTAATCAAGTAAAAACTTTTAATCCAAATCAAAACCAAATAAAGTCCACTTAAATATTGAAAATTCAAATTAATCAAGATAAAACATTTAATTAAAACCAAAATCAAATAAAAACCATTTAAATCATTTAAAATCCAAATTAATTAAGTGAAAACCCTAATTAAAACCAAAATCAAATAAAATCCATTTAAACCATTTAAAATCCAAATTAATCAAGTGAAAACCCTAATTAAAACCAAAATCAAATAAAAGCCATTTAAACCATTTAAAATCCAAATTAATCAAGTGAAAACCCTAATTAAAATCCATTTAAACCATTTAAAAACCAAATTAATTAAGTGAAAACCCTAATTAAAACCCTAATCAAGTAAAACTCAATAAAATCTATTAAAAAAATAAATCTGAAACCCAAATCCAAACAAAAATAAGCAAAAAAAAAAACAATTAAATCAAAATCTAAATTAAATCCCAAATAAAGCCAATTAAATTAAAATTTAAATTAAACCCCCAATTAAATCAAGTAAAAACTAATTAAATCAAAATTTAAAAGTAATCAAACCTAAAACTCAAACACAAAACCTTAATCCATTGAAATCCAGAAAAACCCTAAAATAATAAAACCCAAAACCCTAATTAAAATCCAAGAGTCCTAATTAAATCACCAAATTAAACTTAAAACAATAAAATCCTAAATCCTAATTAAAATAATAAAAACCCTAAAATAATAAAATCCAAAAAATCATAATCAAACTTAAAACTAAAACCCAAAACTCTAATTAAAATCCAAGAGCCCTAATGATAATCACTTAATCAAACTTAAAACTAAAACCCAAAATCTAAATTAAAATCACCAAAACAAACCATAAAAACCTAAATCTAAAACCCAAAACCCTAATTCTTAAAACCTAAAAACGAAAACCTAAAAACCCTAAAAACAAAAGCCCACCTGCAAGCCCATTTCAGCCCAATACACCCTATCCATTTTCATCAACCAGAACTTAGGCAGGCCAGAAAAATAATTCTGGCACCCCCCTTCATCTCCGGCGAACGCCCGCATTTTCCGACACGATCTCCGACAACATTCCGTGATCTCTGATGATTCCCCGACCAGCCCTCCTCTAGCGCACGCCCGATCCAACGGCTCTCAGCCACTGGAGGAGGATAAACGGCGTGGGAGAGCTCCGCTGGAGTTTAAAAACACCCATCATCGACAGTAATAGAGGCGGCCTGAAAACCCTCAAAGGAGACCCTAGCGAACCCAAGAGCCAACCTAGCAATCCCCCACTTCCAAAGCACCTCCTTTAATCCTTTTGCAACACACCAAAGCCTTTGAACCACCACCGCTAGAGCAACCATCTGGAGCACTGCTGACTGTCATGCAGGAGAAACAGCAACCCCTAGATAGGTAATCCTCCCTATTTAGTTCAATTATTTTTCTCTTAGTCCCGTTAGGATTGGTCGAGTCTTCCAGGCATGTTTCGTTGGAGTTGGCAAGCCCTACGTGCCGTCTCCTCCTTCTCCGATGGTGGGTTCACCACCACTGGCGAGGCCTATGGCCTCTTGGGATGGGAAGAGGCCCTTGGGGCCTCTCCTCCCTCTTCCTCCTTCTCCTCCCTGAGCCTCGTCGCTCAAGAGAGGCTTCCTTGGCCTCCCGTGGCCAAGGGAAACATCACCATCACCCTTGCAACCACCGACTGCCATCGACAAGTCCACTGAGTATGCAGAGCGCTCTGACCGCACTCCGTCCAAACCGATGTTTTCGGAAGCTCCCCCACAATCCGCTGAAGATTCCCAGGCTGTCGCTCCACCTCTACAACACCTTCCCCGACGTCGACAGACCGTCTCGTTGGAGTCCGCGACGAGGAGAGCACCCTAGGCCGTTCCAGCCTCGCCCGTGACTCCCTAGAGCCTCACCGTGCCACCTTGGAGCTTCTCCGATCCTCGCCGTGGCGAGCCAACACCTCTGGAAGCGCGACCGTTGCAGCTCCATTGCCGGAGAAGAACTCCGACAAGGGGATTGACGACGCGTTTCGGCTGTCGAGAGCTTGATCGATGTCGTTGGATGTCTCCCCCATCTCCTCCTCCAGCTTCTCCGCCCCTCAGATCGCCGATCAACCGTCGAGAGAGCTCAAATGGACCTCGCAGGCCGTTGCTGCCGGTGATTCGGAGATCGTCGGTGGTGGTTGATAGATTTTAGGGCTTTTTATTTAAATTTCCATAGTTTTTAAAACATTGCAATTAGATCCTAGGATTTTGCCCTTTGGCCCCTGTATTTTTCAATTGAAATTGTGTTTCGTTGTTTTACTGTAATTATTGCATGTTTTATCCTGTTTAATTTTAATTCTATTCTTAGTCCTGTAAATGTTTGTTTTCTTACACTTAAGTCCCTGAAATCATGTTTTTCTTCAAATTAAGTCCTAAAAATTTGCATGATCTAGAGCCTTTTAAAATAAACTTTTTTTGTGAAATTTGCATTTAGAGCCTAAAGAGACTTTATAATCACACTAAACATCATAAAAATTAAATTTTCATCACATTTAAGCCCTAGAATTTTACATGTAAACCCCTGAATTTATACAATACAGACATTGAATGTAGGAAAGTAGCATCCATGCCCTTAGTTTAATTTTAAATTTATTAATTAGTGTTTTAATTGTTTTAACACACATTTTTGACATTTTCCACTTTTCGAGCACATGAGTATTAGTAATTTTGCACTTGAATATAGTTTTCATTTAAAAATCATGCTTGCAATGTAAAATGATCTTTGACTTCACATTTTGGTCACATTTGCACACTTTATGTAAATTTTGCACATTAGACCCTGAACTGTCAGGAAATTACTAAGATACAATCTACACACATCTCACACTTTAATGCCACATTTTCCTTTAATTCATGAATTGAAAACTAAGATAAAAGTCACTGAATATACTTTAATCAGGATTTCCCCTTTTTCCATGAATTTTGCACTTTGGTCCCTGAACTTGTCATTTCCTGTGTTTACATCATTTTCTTGTATTTAAAGTCTTGTTTCCATCAGTTTTCTTGTAAATAACATTTTCCCAACACGTTGCATATATTTTGCATACATTAGACCTTGCATCATACACATGCACACGTTTATTGTATTTGGCCATAGAAATTACCCAATTGCCCCCTATACCATCAATTCATGCACATGCATGTTATTGGTGCACTAAGTCATGCATGATCTCTACATAAATCATTCCTCAGCATTTTATACACATTTAGGTACATTTTCATGCATTTTACATAGTTTTTCATCGCACTTACACATCATTCCATTCGTTTTGAGTAAGCCTGCATTTTATATGATTTTCCGTGGATTTTTCCTAATTTCGTTTTCGGATTCCTTCGCTTGACATTCAATTTGATTCCCTTTATTCCGCATTTTTGGATTTCTATGATTTGATCTAGGTTTCATTGCTCATGGGCATACATTAATTAACCTAAAGGCCCACATTGGCCAAATTGCGGATTATTTTCCCCTTGCTGATTTTCATGATCTTTTTCCTAATTCTGATGATTTGTGTTGATCCTATTCTTGATTCTCTTGAGGTCGGTATGGTTCCACAGACCATTCTTTTCAAAAACATCATCATTTCATTTGATTTTCTTCATGTCACCATTTGCCTATTTTACATGGACTTCTTTGCAATTTTTTCATTTTGATTTCCGTGACGTTTTCTATGATTCTGATGATTTGGGTCGATTGCATTTTTTATTCTCTTGAGGTCGGTATGATTTCCGGAGCCACTCTCGCCAAAAACATCATCATTTCATGTGATTTTCTTTGTCATTTCATGTTTCGTTATTCTGTTATCTCGTGTGGGTTTCTTCGCACTTTTTACATACATCTTGCACATCCATCTAATCATGACTAGGCACCCATATTCGCATGATTAAAGCACAATCTAGGCTCAACAAGCATTCATTCAACCTTTAGCTAGCGAATTGAACTAGAAAGATCGAATTTTTCGAGCACACAGGGGTACCTAATATCTTCCCCATACGTAACAGGAATCCTTACCCATCCTCTGGTTTGTAGACATCTGGCCTTTTCATTTGCATCATATGCATTCATCTTTTTTGTGGTTTGTTTGTTGTTTTCCTCGTCTTTCCCTTAAAAGACTAGGTGGCGACTCCGATTTTTCATTTTATCCTATCTTACGCCTTCGCCTTCTGGCATGGCTGTGGCCTCCTCCCCTTGGTGCGACTCCGCGTCGAATCTCCTGGGCTGGCATAGTCACAGAACTAGCGACTTCACTGGAGAATAGCAGATTTTGACTTTCAGGTTAGTCACTTTTCACTTGCTTTCTGAGGCTTTGGCTTCACATGCTTGTTTGTTTGCCTTTCTTGTGCTTGTTTGCTTATTTAGCATGCCTTTCACACTTTCTTTTACACATTTGCTTTATCACTACACTCACATGCTATATGTCTTGCCTTTTGATTTGATGGATGCTTTCTTTTCACAATCATGATGCCACGACACTCGCACATGCCATGATCATGTCTTTTGCTTTTTGTTTGCTTGCTTGGTTGCCTTACTTGTGTGTTTTCTTCCCCTTTCGCATTTGATATGACTACAAGAGTAGAGACATGTTTTTTTTCCCCTTTCTGGTTTAAAATAAAATACACAAACTCAGAGAAGTAATTAATAAGGCAAAACTAGAGACCAATTCAAACTCTTTTCCCCTCTGGTTAATAAAACGTAAGTAAAAGACACAAAAGCATATTGCATGATTGATCATATAGGGCATGCCTCTTCTCCTCTAAGTCCACTTATAGTTTACGAAGGACAATTCAGGTAGCCCATTCTATAGCTTTGGCGTAGGGCGTGTTGCTAGTTTGTTCCCCTTGTCTGGGGTCATGTCGGTATTAGTAGAGGGTACAGCTCCATGCTACTGCAAGAGATAAGGCCACCAATGCACGACCCATTCACTGCTTGCGCTTTGGCCAAGATTTAGAGCAGGGATCTTACCTTTTAGCCTGAGTCGGAGACACATTTACCCATGTGTGATCCTGGAGTAGACAGCCTGGTAGGACACACTAGATTGGTGAGAGAGAGCATAATAGACGCATCCATGTGCATGAATGTCATTCACACCACTTTAATAACTGCATCTTGTTGTTGGTTTTAACACTGGTAGTTTTCTTTTTTCTAGGTGGAGTGTGAGTTCCATAGCCAGTGCTCAAGCGTTCCGGCATTTGATTCACCTATTCGCAACACTTCGTCGATTGGTCATCTTTTCTCGGGTTAGTCGTCACTTTGACGATAGCTAGTCCTAGGATTCATCCCCTTATTTGCCACCGTAGTCCCATTCGCACCCGTTCCCAGTCAGCCATGGCCCAGCGCACCAGCGAACCTCTCTCCACCATTGTTGCACAGGAGGGCACTCCATTTTCGTTCCCTCCTACCCTCACTGTGACTTCAGTTGTTCACTCTGTCCCCTTCGTGCATCACAGAGTTTCTATCCCCTACACCATAAGACATCCACAGACCTTGGCTGGTCTGGAGCCAAGCACTGAGTCTATCTCAGTGACCCCTGCTCAGGTTCCAGATATGTCACTAACGGCCACGCTCCCTCAGGGCCCTTTCTTTTTTAGCACTCAGCCCACTGCAGTGACATCCCTTTCAGGATCCCTGCCTCCAAGGCAGCCTGTGTAGACACCCCGATTTTTGAGGTAACCCAGAGATGAGTATCCTTATGTTGCTTTGGATGTGATCAGCCCTTGAACCGAGCCCCAAACCCATTAGCCAGAGCCCCAATCAGACATTTGTGAGCTGGGTGGGCACACCAAGGTGGTGCACCAAGCAGGCGCCCAGCTCTGGCTGCTGACC